>VXAB01009102.1:438673-451373 GCA_013399175.1 Odontophorus gujanensis | reverse complement strand
AATGGAAATATTTCATTTCTCCCCTGTTTTTTTTTTTTTTTTTTTTTTTTCCATAGAAATGCATCTTTATTCTCCTATTCAGTTTCACCACAATTATTCTATACTGAGATAAGGTTTAACAAGTTAGCAGCCATTTAAAGAAGAAAAGAAAACACCAAAAAATCTAGGTTGTTATTAAGGTAACATCAGATGTTTTTATAATCATTTTTGATCAGATTACACTTTTTATAAATAAAATCAGATGCCAGAATAATCTTAAATTAAAAGTAGCAAAATCACATTCAACAAGAAAAGTAGATGTCATACCAAACTTTGTACTGCAACTTTTAAATTCCCTGAGAAGGTTTTACTGGAAGTGATACTTAACCTTTATATGTCACGATCTTGGAATGGCAAGGTCTATACTTCTATGGCCAGGCCAATTACCTTCAATTAAGCAATAAATGTGCAAGGCTTCTTCGGCCAGTACAAATTCCTTGGCTTTATTCTATACCCTTACAGATACACCAAGAGTTAAAAACCAGAATCACCTTCCAGGAAGACTTTAATGAAACACTCTTGTATGTAACTTCACCTTTTAATATCTTTCATTTAGGTAAGCTTTTACAGCAGCCTTAAAGAATAAAACTGCTTGGCTATCCTAATTTAAAATACAAGACGTATTGCCCTGGTGCCTTACAGGGATGTCTTAAATATTCACCATGTATATTTCTTCTGGACAATGACCATATAAAAGATTAACTTGTTGAGTGTGTTCATTGTAAAACACAAAATTTATCGTTGCAGTTCATTTTTTTTTTAAATTTACTATAAAAGATTACTATCCCCTACCCTGCAGGAACAACGGCAATATATCTGCAACATGGCTTGCTCACATGGTTCTTTTTCTATGGAAGAGATGCATGAAATATATCTAACTGGGACACACGCTGAGATTTCTTAGAGGTGTATCAAAATTATGATTTAATTTTTCTCAGATGCAACATATTCTACTGAAGTGCTTTTATTAGGTAAAAGGTCTTGATTACAGAGGTATGAAGTGGTGGCTGCACCAACTATTCTGACATTACCAGCGCACAATAGGAAAGATCAAAATAGGTAGGAGAAAAGTGTTCTCTGGGAGTTTCTTAAATTAGTGCACGTGGACAACTTATGTCATACTTTGGTTTACATCATAATCCCCACCTCTGCCGAGGTTTTAGAACTCACTGAAATTCTGTTTTCTGATCCCAAAACCATCAACAAAACTGTAACGTGTAGGGACAGAAAGTAATAATAATAAATAAATAAATTACAAAATGCATCGCTGCATTTGCGACCATCTGATCAGCAAAATGAAAAGACATGTTTCCAAAAATGAGCCTTGCAATTGATAATGAAATAAAAGATCACTGTAACCACATCCTTTCCCTGTGAAAGGGAGACACCAATCACTTCTATTTCTGCGTTGTGCATGGGTACTATTCTATTAATGCTTTTTTTCTACAAAATGACAGGGCCAGATCACTTTGGCTACATCAGCACACCTTCACCATGGTTAACCACAGTTCATCTGTGTGATTGGCCCAGGGTGAATCCAGCCTCCCAGAAATATCACTAGCTGTGGGCAGAGAGAAAAGATGCAAAACCACAATGCACAAACCCATGGCAGCTCCCTGCTGGGATTCTCATGGTTCACATTCACTCAGAATGAACCCCTAAGCTGTCTAAATTAGCAGGCCAATGGGTTTCACCCAAGACACATCCAGAAGCCCAGCTTCCCAAACTGGCAGGCAAGAAAGTTTAAATATCCAAAATATTTAATGCGATTTGTGCCTGCAAGTCTATTACTGTTTTCTGTGTTTTGCATTGTTACCTGCCTGTGAAATGAGTGCATGTGGCACTGAAAAATCTGCATTTAATCACTCAAAACAGGCAGAAAGGGCTCAAAAGTGCCAGACAGCTGGGCAAAGGATGACACAGCTTGTTGGATGTGGTCACTAGCCACATTTCCCTGCCCTCTAACTTACTGGCACAAGAGAGCTCGTTGGCTAGGCATTAAGCAAAGGAATCACTGGTAACAGTTACCAGTCCACCTCAGGAAAAAACAGAGCTTATTTACACAGCAAAAAATATTCAAATAATACTTAAATGTATTCAAGCATTTTAAGTGTCATTCTTAAATAATTATTAAATAAAGCTCCAAGGCTGTAAATAGACACTATTCTTTATTCAAACAATTCCCTTTTGCTGACATGATTTAGAATCTGGAGGCAAAATATACATACATGCTTTACATCTTGTATCTTCATACAGTCATATTATGATCATACCACAGAAGTAGATTTTAATTTGACTTTAAAAGAATTTGTGCTTCTTAATTAGATTCTCCAGAGTCTGAAAAGTAGAAATTTGCTTTTCCTCTGATTGAGAAAGCTATCAGCAAAGTAAAACTAAAAAGGCGCTGCTGAATCACTCCTTTAAAGTGCTTTGATTCATACCCAAAGAGGTGCATATATTATGATGCAACCACAATAAAAATAGAAAAGGAAGGGCTAGCATGAACACAGTGGCTTTCATGTCCCTCTCCTCCCACCTCTGCTCCTTGCCCATTCGGGTGGTGAACCCGCCAGACTGCTCTCCCCTTAATGGAAACTTTTCACAGCGTTTCAAAGCTGCTATTGAACACAGCTGATAGCCACACTCCTCTCAGTGTCTTTGAATCCTTCTGACAAATTGCTTTGCCTTTCTCTCAATAGAGATGAAAAAGATTCAGCTGAAAATCTATGTCTCACGCCTCCTCTTTCCTGTTGCCCTCTCTTTCACTGGACTTAAAAAGCAAAGTAAATGATGTAGTACAGGTGTGATGCTGTGACAGAAGTGTGGTCTTTACTTCCGATGGAAGGAACTCAAGGAGCTTCCTTTAGCAACGCTTAAGATCAATCACAATAGCTAAAGGAGGAGTCCATTTCTCAGATTTATCCTTATTTGGCTCCAGCCCTTGTTAACAACATTCCTGCTGAAACAACAGTGCCATCAGTCTAGAGACTGCCAGTTCTCCCAGCAACAAACTCAATTATTTTAAAAATATAGTATTCTTCTCTCATCTTCTGTGTCAAAATAAGTGTGTTGTCACCAAAATTCAACCCAGACTCAGCACTAACTTTCCTGGTTTTCATGATACACACTTACAACTCTTCCAAGAGCTCCAGAGGTCATATTTGGGGCATCTTTTCCCAATAAATGGAGTCAATACTGATTTTTCATTAGGATGAGACTGAAGAAACTCAATTTAATCAGAGCTTTGTATGTACTTTGACAGTCCTATTGGACATAGGGAAGTAGCTGCACTGTTAATGCAGCCTGTACTTAGTAGCTGGCATTTCCTGATGGTGAGTTATTTTACAGGGTAACATAAAATAATTTATTGCCACATTGCCAAAAAAACTAAACCAGCTATCAGACATATGCCTTTCTGAAGTCTCTGTGGGAAGATCAGTCATAATTTCATAATACCAGTCAGGAAGGGTTAGTGGTTTCCATACCACCATTTTCAAAATTTATCATTTGTAGTTTGGGCATTTCTATACAAAATGTTAGGTAAAACACGCCTTTCTTGTACATAGCCACTACATGCATCAGAACCTACAGCAGATTTGTATCTACAAGTCCTGGTAACAGCACAGCTCCATCAGAATCATGATAATTTAAAGTGCTGTAAGCTGACATCTTACATGCTTCTGCTTCCTTTCGTAAACCAACATGAAAACTCATCTGTTTCCAAGCTAATGTGAGGAATTACAAAACAACCAAGCAAGAAGAATGGTAGACTTGGCTTATGGTATTGCAAGAGTAGAAGAAGGGCAGCAACCACAAGTCTGGGGCAAACAACCTGACTTGAGACTGCACTCTCATATATGCCTTCACACGTAACAGTTTTGTTGGGTGTAGAGCTCTTCAGAAAAATAGTGGTAAGAAGACCTGACAGCTGAAAATTCAAACATAAGAACACTTTCAAAGAAATACTATCGTTGTAGTTTGAGATGCTGGAATTAAAGAAAATAATAAGCTCTGAAACATTAACCGTTTTTCAAATCAGAAAATAAATGTGCAGCTTTGCTTCAAAGAATCTTCACCTAAGTTCAAAATTCATTTCTGTGAAGGGCGATAATAAGGACTGTTGGGAGAACAAACAGAATCAGCAGTGGCACATGGCTGTGCTTGGTTCTGGGAGGTAAATTCAGGAGTCACATCTGTCCACGTTCACTGCCCTCACACCCAGGTGAGATCTGACATACACAACACAGATGTGCAAAAGAAATGTTTCAGGAAAGGTTCAGATGCTGTATTAAGGGACATGGATTAGTGGGGAAATACTGGTGGTAGGTGAACAGCTGGACTGGACCTCCTATATTGGAGGTCTGTTCCAACCTTGGTGATTCTATGATTCTATGAAAAGAATAGAGATAAAATTGCATGGACAAGCAAGTGCTACCCTGTGTGTATATTTATTCATTTCACACCAATGTTCCACTCGGTTATTTTTTATTTCTTTGTCCTGCTTTGACCAGGCTCCTATCTGATTTCTGAATGTGAAACCACTCCATGTAAAGTACCTGTGACATGATGCACTGAATCTGTGCTTTTGAGAACATTAACATAAATAAGGGTACGAAGCGTTCAGCACATATCTAATGCTACCAAATTGGGATTATTTTCAGCAACTCTAGAACAACATTTTATTTCTCTTTCAAGGTGAGAATTCATATAGGAGACCTCCATGTGTGATAATATTGAAATTTGCCATTGATAATATTTATAAATTCCAAGGACATTTTTGAATCAGCAGCATAAGGCCAATAGTATTATGTCACTCAGACTGAAGCCCTCTATGGCAACATAGCATTTTCCCCCAATATTACTGACAGATGTCTCCAGAGCATGTCACCTCTTACATTCAGTGTTCTGTAGCTGACACTCCTCTTATTTCATATGGCAGAACATTAATCCACAATCATTTAAGGCAATTTTTCTCTTCAATGGCTTTGAAGGAGATAAAGCCACATAAAACCATTTGTAACACAAGTCAGACCATTTTTACACTGCAATGACACATCACACATCCCATATTTTTCTCATCTGCAAGAGTTTCTCTCACAGTTGGAACAAAACACCTATTTAATATCATCCAGGACAGAACTCATGAACCATTGTATTCAATTTACAATGAAAAGCAACAAGATTCTAACATTTAAAATAAAGACACCTTATGATCTTGATTAACATTCTGCCAATTCAAAGGAATGTCAACAAAAATAAATAAAATCAACAGCTGCATAGATTTTATGAAATATTAAATTTCACAGGAAAAAAATTTGGGCTTCCAAAATTTGCTTGACATAAAGGAATTAAATGGAGGCGAAGTTTTATTAATTTAATTCTATAAGGACTTCATTAATAACCTTACCTGCTAGTTATAAAGACAAACAATGATATTTTGCAACATTAGGAACATTTAAAATACCTGTAGGAATTGACTTTGTTAGGAACTATGTTCATACTTCAACTCCACTAATAAGACAAAAATTGCTGAAATCAGTATGAAAAAAAATACAAAACAGTACTTCAGGCAAAGATGTGCTTGCAAGAGGGTATTGTTAATGCAATCACCTGAGGACAATTACCTGGAGCTTTTCCTGGGTTGGATCTATTGACCTAACAGCACCTCAACACATCAATGTTAAAAAAAAGTCGTAAAATTAAACAGAATGCATAAAGAACTGATGCTCACTTTCCTTCCTGTGTTCAGAGACTACACAGAAACAACTATATACTTTGGGCAAAGGAGGTGCAAACTAGTTCTTTAGTTTTTGCACAACAAATCTTCTAATTTCCACAATTAGTCAATGGAATGCATTAAGGTTCTCTCAGCCAATCTTGACAGTGAAGGCAATATTTCTTGGAGAATGTCATGTTACATGGTTGAAGATAAATTTGACTTTCAGTGTAACAATACATTACTTGGGATTCCTTTGTTAAAGGTCATTCCAGTCTACAGAAGGAAACAAATAGATGCATATATACAACACCCACTATAAGGTTATTAGAGAATTGTTTTTCCCAGTTTCAGCAGTGGAATCCCTATACAGAACTTTGATGTATACAATCTAACAATGTTTCATGTTAAATTAATAAATAGATATAACCTGAGGGGTAGACTTCTTATGGATGTTTAACAGAATGGAAAACATATGCTTTTCCACTAGATATAATCCTTAATTTTCAGATGTACAATCTACTTCCTTCAAAGTTTATTTTAAATTGTTCCCTTTCTCTGCAAGATGTGTTGACACAGCAACTGGTGAGGACCTCATCAAAGCATACTATTTGAAAGTAAATAACATGCTCTATTCTGTTGCTTTGTTCTGACTAATTCATGTCGATACCATTAAGAAAATGATGATTTTATTTGGAAAGACCTCGCTGTACAACCTCCAAATGATCTTCATTGTACTCTAAGCCATCTTTATGACAGTTGAGTAGAAGCAATCAGGCCATATTTTCCACTCATATTTACGTAAACCAAAAATAAATCATGTGAAGCCAGCAGGTGCAACATAGTGAAAACAGGTTCCCAGCTGCTAAGCATAAGCATAGTCGGGAAAGATTTGTTGGATTATGTGGTTCAACAGTAAACATAAGTAAAGAGCAGATTTATCTTTGCTCCTGGTTTATTTAATGTGCCTGGGATTTGGGCTTTTGTTACACACATTATCATTTTGTTCTCCCCTGAATATATACACTACCTTAATTGCTGTAAATAGGAGTCGCAATCCCATCCAGACTCTCCAGTTCAGACCCTGATATTCACTGGCAGCCTTATCTTCCTCTTCTCTACACTTATCACACACAACTGAGGCAATTTACTCTCAAACAGCAGAGCTAGGCAGAGAAATAATGTATTCCCCCATCTTATGGATTCACGTCTCCAGGGATTAAGATAAAATTCCAAAACTCCAAGCAACTTCAGATACGTAACACTTTCTCTCCACTGCAGTTTTCCTGCCTCCCATCTCAGAGCTGCCCTTGCAGACTGTGCCATGGACTGACAGGAACAAAAACACAGGACGTCACGCCGTTTCTTTATGTCTTATTTACCTATTTGTAAAACATGATAATTGCAGGCTATCTATTATGACCTGATTTGCCTTGTGGCTACTCCGAATATACAAGTTTATATGTCTGAGAAGAGACAAATAGGTCTGCCTGGGCTGGGTAAGGGTAGAGTTTATGGAGTTTCCTCATACAGTGATGGATGAATATACATCAATCCTCATAAAGACAAAGTGCATGCAAACATCAAAATCAAATTTAATTTCTTCTCTATCAAATAAGACAGAGCATATAATGTATTCTCCAAGCAATCAGTATTATCTACTTGGGCACTGATATTTCTGATTTCCTAAACTCTGTTAGCTTGGCCTTTGGAAGGAAGACTTTTCTCTATGATTAGATAGCAGATGTAATGTGGTCAAATAAATGCTTGTATCAGCTTATGTACCCAATTGCTGATGTCTAGGCATTGATACTAGGAAAATCAGATCCCTTCTGGTCTACATCCTAACATCTGAAGAAAGAACAGTGGTTTCTTAAATGAAGTAACATCAAGATACAGATAACAGGATTGCTTTTGCCAGCTCTGTCTTCAGTAAAATTACTCAGTACAAAAAGACTTGCAATAACAAACCCTAAATGTTACATACTTTCCCCTGGAATCTTCTGAATCACTGACTAATAAGGCTATAAATTGGATTAAACTCAGGTAGCTTTTTCCCCTACTATGGAGTTCATTAGGGAACAAAACATTATTGGTTTTTCTTTTTTTCAAAAATATATTTTCCAAAACTAATATTTCCTTTTAATCACAGAATTGTAGTGGTTGGAAGGGACCTCTAGATATCACCTAGTCCAAGCCTCCTGCCAAAGTAGATATATCAAGATATCAAGGTCTTATTCAATCCAAGGAACGTAAAACGGAAGCAAAATTTAAACTTACAGCTACTTGTAGTGCTGGACAGGCACGGACTTATGAGAGATTTCCCAGCCAACTTTCATCAGTTAGGCTCCACATCTGAAGAGTTGGTATCAGGCTGAGATTCAGAGCAGCTCACACAAGTCTTGTAGGTTTAAAAGCTCAGTCCTTAAATATTTAAGTGCATTTATAATCTACCCAGTGTAATTACACCCACTAGATCAGTGTGCTCCCTGTGCTGAATTCTCACCCCTAAACACCTGGGATCTTTTCATCCTACCTCATGCAGAGGCAAGCTCATGGTTCTACCTCCATCAACCCTTTCCCTTTGTAAGCCTGCCTTGGTCTAAAAGCAACATAATTAGGGTTTAGCATCTGCCTTTATGAATACATATTAGCATTTGTTTGTTTTGCTTGTTAAAGAGTTATATTTTCCAGTAAAAAGTAATAACTTTAATATGTTGCTTTGTATGATTAATTCTTTTTTTAACTAGCTATAGCAGCAGAAAGCAATAGACAGATTTCAGATATTTTCAAGTGCTGGGATCAGGAATCATTTGAGCCAGTAAACTCAAAACAGCTGCAGTAATTGGCTAAAATTGCCATTTTTAATGACACAAATTATACCAGAGTGATGTTTAATGAAAGCTACAATTCCCAGCTTCTATAAGCAAAATTTAAAACATTCTCCCAAATTGTATTGACCTCTCTCATTTAATACCCTGCTAATCTTTGAAAATTGAAAACAAATGCTTCAATTAAGAGACAATTAATTGACAATTAATTCAACAATAAGCAGATGGCCAGAAAGATCATTCTACTATTAAATGAATTAAATGAGAGAGGGAGCATTTGACCTTTCATATATAACACCCCTTCACTTTGGAAAATAAATAAAAAAAATAAAAATAAACATCACACTTTGCCTCAGAAAAATAAAAAGAGAAATCAGGTGGATTTTTTGTGTCACACTGTGCAGAGCTATAACTTTGAAAAATGAAAATAAAAAGCTTATTTATATCAGTATTTTGGTCTAGGGGAAAGGAAATGTGAATTAGGATAGAAATAAAGAGAAATAACATGCACAAGTGCAGGAGGATTTACAAGAGCTCTTGCACCCCAAGGCCTAATATAAAAAAATAAAGCCACCATTATCATCAAAACTGCAGATGATCTCACAAAGGGTTTGTCTACATAGGGAGGTCAGTGCAGAACAAGTGCTGTTTTGAATTTAAAGAGCAACTGCAACTTCACCTTCCTATCTGCACAGGCACAATGCTTTCCTGTGGTTACAAACAACGAGGCTCATGAGAGGCTCACAACAGAAATGCCCTCTCTGATTACTGTGCATTATCCAACAGGGAGGAGGACACTGCAAACCCAAAGCAAAGGTCACTTTGCTTTGGACACTACAACCCAAAGCATGTAGTGCTCAAAATACAGCTGGGGAGGTTGTTGACCTGAATCAGGTCTCCCACTTCTCAGTCCCATACCCCAGAAGGGATGAAAAGTTCAGGCTCCTTATATTCAGCATCCCACCCCTTCCTCATGAGGACAAACCTTTGGGGTTGTCATTAAACCTTACAACAGATCACTTTGCAGTGGGGATGAGGAGAATGGAATTCTTGAAGTTCGTGACTTGACTCTTCATCTCTCAAAAGATCAAAACCAGATTACAAGTTACATTAGGATATTTTCAGATAATTCCATAAAATGGTCCTTAAAGTCTTTGCTTTGCTGAGAGTAAGAAATGGAAAAATATTTTCTCTCAGAGAACAGTCATATGTGCAGAAACAATTTTGTGCTGAATTTGTAAAGCAGTGCATAGAATAGAGAAGACAACCCATGCAAAAGACTTATGCTTATGGATCACAAAGAAATACATTTTATTAAGATATAAAAGTCAACCTATTTTCTCACAAATAAGTTACGTAAGTTAAATGGATGAGTAAATATAAGCTTGACCATGGTGAAAGTTCCTGGCAAAGAACCTGACCTAGAGATAAACTAAGGTTTCTGTTTGCTGATTTTTTCAGAAAAAAAAAAATAACCTACATGAAAAATTTTAATGTAATTAGCAACTGAGACACATAAATAAAACCCCTCAGTCATCTTGCACATATCAATGCAGGAGTTCTTCTAAAAAGGTTTGTTAAATAGAGCATTGAGTCTATTGCAGTCTGGCTATGACTTCAGCAGTGATTTATAAACCTTGACACCTTGTGTGACAGAAGCAGTAAGCCTTGCTTTTTAGGGTTCTGACATAGGCAATGCAGGTAGAGTTTCCTCTACTTGGAGTTGCCTGTGTTTCCTTAATATTCATCAGATACTCCTGCTCTTTATTTCAATGTATAGCTCTAAATCCCACTATGAGAACAACTGAACCCAAAAGCTGGATCAACAGCATTGTTAAGCAAATTCATGAATACTTTACTCATAATACTCATCTTTCATATGTCAATATAAAAATTATGATTTTATTTTCCTGCAGTATTAATAATACATTTGTACTTGAAAAAAGCTTTCCAGAGATATTCTAAAAACGCAATGACCAGATAGAAGTTGCCTTGTAAAATCAAACATATTCTGACATTAGAAGACATTAGTGGAAATGAAAATAGTCTTGAAACAGCATCAGAGCAGCTATCATAAGCATCAATCTCTGATTGCTACCTAGTTTCTCTTTCTCAGGCTTAGGGCTTGACACTATTCAGCAACAATAAATTGTAAATTGACTTATGACGTGCAGAATCATAGGGGAATAGATTTATACATCTGTGTATCTTTACACTCAAATAGTGAAGGTTTCATTACGCACATTATTAGCTTAGTTTTCAAAGAGAGAGATCTTGTATCATCAATCACTGATTTATTTTGCTCTTTACCAAATCGAGCCAGAAGAGTATGTCTAGTTTACTATATTAGCTAACTCTACCAAGGTGGTTATAAACTGCTTAAAAATACGTTGGTTTTGCTTTCATCCCTTCATTAGACTTTAAGAATCCCAGTAGTTTTGAGCCTGTCTCTTCATCTGGAATAGCTCTGTCAGTTCCTGATCAGCATACTGCAGACTGCTGAGGCTGCATACTCATCAGCAGATGCTACCTACTAGACAAAGGGAAAAAAAATAGCACCCCAAAATGTGCTGAGTTGATCTTAACAACTCATTGGAATTTTAAAATATTTAAATTGTTTTCCAGTATGAATATATATATAAAATATATATACATAATATATATAAAAAAGGAAATGCTCTTCTTGATAATGTGTAAATTTTGACTAATTTATTGTTATAATTTCTTTTAAATTAGAAGTAAAGAAAAAAAGCATATTTTGACTATGTGTTTTCTTTTTTGTATTTTGAAATGTCTTTTGGAACATTATCTTCTAACGCAAGAGTCTACAAACAAACAAACAAGTCAAAACAACAAAACATGAAAATAAAAAGTCTAGTTTAGTATTAACACATTTTCTTGGGTAGTTTTCTAATTTTATTTCCATTCTTAGATTATTTATAGAAGTGTAGAGCAAGAAGAAAGGAAAAAATAATGTAGATCCTTCTGCTATGCAACGGATCAATGGTTTCATTCCTGCGGTAGTCAAGATATTTAGAAAAAGGGAGAATGTTTAACACCTTGGCAAAGAGGTTAACTGAACCATTAATGTAGCTTATAGTCATTATTATATTAATACTATCTTATTAGAATAATCCAGGCGTATTCCAAATGACCAGAAGCTATCTGGACAAAACATCTTGTCAATATGTTAATAGAGTGTACAAGAACATCTGTGTAATTCCAGGATCAAACTGCTATCTAATGGCACCAAAATTAAGGGTTTACCTAATACAGTGCCCTATCAGTCTATAGGAACCATTACTTCGAACAAACTGCTGAGTGCTTTTCAACACTACACCAAGATCAAAGAGGTAGATGTTCAAACTGGAAAATTGAAGTTCAGAATTTGTTTTATTTCTTTTATCAAGGAGGGTAATTATTTACATTATTTCAAGTAAGGTTTGTGTCTACTTTTCCATCATTAATGATCATTACTAATGGCAGATAAATGTGACATCATATTTTACCTCAGTGTTCGATAGAGATCTAAAGGGGACTGTGCTCAGTGATGAGTTATTTTAATTGGAAATGACAAAAAAGAAAAAGATAAAGGAATTTTTCTGGTCTTTTGCTTTAACTTTCCTTTGTTGTTACTGGAACATTGGTTTAACTATTGCGTGCAGCCCTTCATCGAGTGCTGGCAGTTTATCATCAGCTGCAAGGCAGGATATGGGTTAGCAGGGTATTAGCAATGCGTTGTCTTCACTTGAGACCAAAAACATATCAAGTCAGCTAATTAAGGAAATACAAGACTTTAGCAGTTACTTATAAATCCTGTGCATTGTATTATAAACCTTCCAACAAGCAGGTACACTCCTGCAGCTCACTGATCTGCAGTAAAGTATTTTGGGGATGCACCGTGGATAATGCTCCCTTTAGTGCCAACTCCGTCCCTTTGCTAATCTCCTGTCAGCTGAATTCTCCTTGCTCTTCTCGGTTTTGCACCGTGCTTCATTTCAGAAATCCTTAATCAAGGCAGGTTTCAAAAGTGTGACATCACTGATGAGTCAGCACTTCAGCTAACAATTGCTAAAGTTTTGGGGGTTTTTGTTGCTTTTTTTTTTTTTTTTTT
>VXAB01009102.1:390306-438129 GCA_013399175.1 Odontophorus gujanensis | reverse complement strand
TTTTTTTTTTTTTCCCTTTCAAAGGCCATAGCCATTTGAGACGCACATTTTTTGGTTTTTGTTGCTTTTTTTTTTTTTTTTTTTAAATCAGAGTCCCAATAAACGTGTGGCTCTGCTGCTCACTCTCAAGGTCTTTGAAATGCAAATAAGTCCAGTAGACTGAAACTCAATCTGAATTACTTAGAAATGTCAGAGCAAACAAGGCTTTGCATGCTCAATGCTCTATTTAACAAACCTTTTTAGAAGATCATAGTAGAAAGCATGGAGTTAGTAACTTGAAAGTCTTTAAAGATCACTCAGTCTAATCACAGTTACCAGACCTTTTTGAGCAAGATTTTGAACATACCGGTATAGATGTGTTCTTAGCCAAAATACAGTCTGCATCCAGTTCACTAAAAACAGTTTACTCATTTTATACAGCATGGTGTTAATGCAGGTATATATATATATATATATTATACAGGTGTCAATGCAAAGTATGAAGAATTCTGCAACTGCTGTGGATGCAGTAATCCTGTAGCTGGCTCCACCAATAGTTTTCTACAAGTGAAGGGTCAAGTCCTTAGATTTAAGTTTATTCAGTCACGATTTTGGCAATTCACATCGAGTTTCACTGGTGCAAGTGAAAAGCGATCTTAGTTCCAGTTCAACCCCTTGTCCTGTCACCAGCTGGTGACAGGATGAGGGGAAATGTCCTTAAGTTGCACCAGGGTANAGTTTTCTAATTTTATTTCCATTCTTAGATTATTTATAGAAGTGTAGAGCAAGAAGAAAGGAAAAAATAATGTAGATCCTTCTGCTATGCAACGGATCAATGGTTTCATTCCTGCGGTAGTCAAGATATTTAGAAAAAGGGAGAATGTTTAACACCTTGGCAAAGAGGTTAACTGAACCATTAATGTAGCTTATAGTCATTATTATATTAATACTATCTTATTAGAATAATCCAGGCGTATTCCAAATGACCAGAAGCTATCTGGACAAAACATCTTGTCAATATGTTAATAGAGTGTACAAGAACATCTGTGTAATTCCAGGATCAAACTGCTATCTAATGGCACCAAAATTAAGGGTTTACCTAATACAGTGCCCTATCAGTCTATAGGAACCATTACTTCGAACAAACTGCTGAGTGCTTTTCAACACTACACCAAGATCAAAGAGGTAGATGTTCAAACTGGAAAATTGAAGTTCAGAATTTGTTTTATTTCTTTTATCAAGGAGGGTAATTATTTACATTATTTCAAGTAAGGTTTGTGTCTACTTTTCCATCATTAATGATCATTACTAATGGCAGATAAATGTGACATCATATTTTACCTCAGTGTTCGATAGAGATCTAAAGGGGACTGTGCTCAGTGATGAGTTATTTTAATTGGAAATGACAAAAAAGAAAAAGATAAAGGAATTTTTCTGGTCTTTTGCTTTAACTTTCCTTTGTTGTTACTGGAACATTGGTTTAACTATTGCGTGCAGCCCTTCATCGAGTGCTGGCAGTTTATCATCAGCTGCAAGGCAGGATATGGGTTAGCAGGGTATTAGCAATGCGTTGTCTTCACTTGAGACCAAAAACATATCAAGTCAGCTAATTAAGGAAATACAAGACTTTAGCAGTTACTTATAAATCCTGTGCATTATATTATAAACCTTCCAACAAGCAGGTACACTCCTGCAGCTCACTGATCTGCAGTAAAGTATTTTGGGGTTGCACCGTGGATAATGCTCCCTTTAGTGCCAACTCCGTCCCTTTGCTAATCTCCTGTCAGCTGAATTCTCCTTGCTCTTCTCGGTTTTGCACCGTGCTTCATTTCAGAAATACTTAATCAAGGCAGGTTTCAAAAGTGTGACATCACTGATGAGTCAGCACTTCAGCTAACAATTGCTAAAGTTTTGGNCTGCTCACTCTCAAGGTCTTTGAAATGCAAATAAGTCCAGTAGACTGAAACTCAATCTGAATTACTTAGAAATGTCAGAGCAAACAAGGCTTTGCATGCTCAATGCTCTATTTAACAAACCTTTTTAGAAGATCATAGTAGAAAGCATGGAGTTAGTAACTTGAAAGTCTTTAAAGATCACTCAGTCTAATCACAGTTACCAGACCTTTTTGAGCAAGATTTTGAACATACCGGTATAGATGTGTTCTTAGCCAAAATACAGTCTGCATCCAGTTCACTAAAAACAGTTTACTCATTTTATACAGCATGGTGTTAATGCAGGTATATATATATATATATATTATACAGGTGTCAATGCAAAGTATGAAGAATTCTGCAACTGCTGTGGATGCAGTAATCCTGTAGCTGGCTCCACCAATAGTTTTCTACAAGTGAAGGGTCAAGTCCTTAGATTTAAGTTTATTCAGTCACGATTTTGGCAATTCACATCGAGTTTCACTGGTGCAAGTGAAAAGCGATCTTAGTTCCAGTTCAACCCCTTGTCCTGTCACCAGCTGGTGACAGGATGAGGGGAAATGTCCTTAAGTTGCACCAGGGTAAGTTTAGGTTGGATATCCAGAAACATTTCTCTACAGAAAGGGTCGTTAAGCGCTGGAATAGGCTCCCCAGGGAGGTGGTTGTGTCACCATTCCTGGATGTGTTTAAAAACCGTTTGGATGTGGTGCTCAGGGACATGATTGAGCGGAGGATTCTTAGAATAAGGGTAGTATGGTTAGGTCGTGGTTGGAATCGATGATCTTGAAGGTCTNTTTTTTAAATCAGAGTCCCAATAAACGTGTGGCTCTGCTGCTCACTCTCAAGGTCTTTGAAATGCAAATAAGTCCAGTAGACTGAAACTCAATCTGAATTACTTAGAAATGTCAGAGCAAACAAGGCTTTGCATGCTCAATGCTCTATTTAACAAACCTTTTTAGAAGATCATAGTAGAAAGCATGGAGTTAGTAACTTGAAAGTCTTTAAAGATCACTCAGTCTAATCACAGTTACCAGACCTTTTTGAGCAAGATTTTGAACATACCGGTATAGATGTGTTCTTAGCCAAAATACAGTCTGCATCCAGTTCACTAAAAACAGTTTACTCATTTTATACAGCATGGTGTTAATGCAGGTATATATATATATATATATTATACAGGTGTCAATGCAAAGTATGAAGAATTCTGCAACTGCTGTGGATGCAGTAATCCTGTAGCTGGCTCCACCAATAGTTTTCTACAAGTGAAGGGTCAAGTCCTTAGATTTAAGTTTATTCAGTCACGATTTTGGCAATTCACATCGAGTTTCACTGGTGCAAGTGAAAAGCGATCTTAGTTCCAGTTCAACCCCTTGTCCTGTCACCAGCTGGTGACAGGATGAGGGGAAATGTCCTTAAGTTGCACCAGGGTAAGTTTAGGTTGGATATCCAGAAACATTTCTCTACAGAAAGGGTCGTTAAGCGCTGGAATAGGCTCCCCAGGGAGGTGGTTGTGTCACCATTCCTGGATGTGTTTAAAAACCGTTTGGATGTGGTGCTCAGGGACATGATTGAGCGGAGGATTCTTAGAATAAGGGTAGTATGGTTAGGTCGTGGTTGGAATCGATGATCTTGAAGGTCTTTTCCAACTTGAGTGATTCTATTCTATACATTAGAATAAAGTCACAATATTATCTGGAGAAAGCCCCACTTCAACGAGGAGAGGTGAGCAAACACATTAGAATTCATTTAACTGGATTTTTCTCTGATAAACTGTTTTTTTCCCATGCAGTAATGAGCAGGAGCTAATTCAATACAAGAACTTGCTTTGCTCTTATAATATTTTTTTTAGAAGAATGGGCATTCAAAGAATAATCTTATGTAACCACAAAATCTATGATTTATCAGTTTAAAAGTCTAAGTGAACAGTCATTTCCAGAGATGGAACATTAGATCTCCTCCTTTTCCATTTGTTTAAATACAGTGCGTGGTTGCCTTCCACCCTTGCAGATATAGGACCACCTTCCTTTTTCCAAGCTGTCTCTGGCATATCACAAGACAGACATTTTTCCTAAGGTGATAGATAGATGCCCAAGCAACTGCTCATAATTTACTCACGTACATTTATGAGGCAAATAGACCAGACTGTATTATGAAGACTTTTCAGAGACGACATTAAGTTTATCTCAAGATGAATGAAATGCCTTAGGTTAGTGTTTTGCTGCTATGATACGCAGATGAGCTCAGCAAAGGTCTTTAAGAAATCAGACTTTCTTAGACCTAATTTTAACCACCAGCGGGCAGTTTGAGTCATCATTCTTTCTCACCAGTCAATGCCTGCGAGCTCAGCCATTTCACCTCACCCAGTAAGTTACTTCAAATTGGTATTGTCAAGAATACAAATAACATTTGATTTCACCCATTGTTGCTCTACCTGCTCCAATGGCTTCAGAGATTGAGCATCCTTCTAGAACAGAAAGAAATGTACTCACTTTTTTGAGTCAGAACAGCTGTGCACCATCCGACTTGCATGATGACTGTTGCACTCATGTTCTATCCGCTGCATCATCCTCATTATTTGTCAGCTTGAAAAAAATACCTGACAAATCAGTGCATGCCAGTCTACAGCTGTCTATATATCCCCAGCTCTTTCTTGTCCTTCCCCATGTATTTGAACAACATAAAAAGGTAAAACAAAGCAGATTATGGGAATAATGAAAGATTACACCAAGAGATATCTGCCTGGAATAGAGTGATAAATTCAAATCAGCGTAGGGAATTTGGTGGGATGTAGGAACACAATAATTAATGTGGAAAACAACAGAGACTTAGTTCAATACATTATTGCAATTTAGAGAGTGTGGGAGGGGTCACTACAGTATTTCCATGGAGGTCTAAACTAAGGGTCCATCTTTAGTGCGCATTTCTTTAGCCCCAAATCTTAAACACAACACTTTTCTCTTCCCTGAGGGTGTGTTACTGTGCTGAACCCCAGCACTTCTCCATCCCTGCAAACACAAGGCCCCTCCTCCCTCCAGCAGCTTGCTTGGCTGAGTCACACCTTCTCCAAGGAAGGCAAAACAACCACAGAGACACTGCAAACAAACAGGGGCTGCCACAGGCATGTTTTGGAAGAACTTATTCCTGTGTGGGAAGCACTGCTGTGCGTCAAAGAACTTCTCTATCTGTTTAAGCATAAAACATTGGGATGGTGCCAGAAGTGCCAAAGAGGGAGAAATTCTCATCCTTAGTTATTCTGGATATGAAAACTTTGCAGAGGCCAACATTTAATTTTTTTTAACATTGCTCATTACTTACAGAGCACGACACTGAAATTTAATGAAGAAAATCCTACTTTTTTTTGCTTGAACTGATATAAACAATTGAAACAAAAGATTTCATGCATGCTCAGGAGGAGCCCACAAGTGGTTGAGCAGAACCATGACCTGAGGCAGCTCAATACTTGGGCAGTAAACAAACATCTTGGAAATGTCTACCTGCCCTCTATGTGGAAAAGTCTTTTTGAAGTGCCATGTGGAATTCTTTGTTTCTACCAAAGAATTTTAATGAATGGTGTAATGAAATCAGAGAAATATATGTCATTCAGGATCAGTCAGTAAATACAGGCATTCAAATACAGTGCTATCTTCTGTGGCAGAAGATAGTACCTTTCCTTTTCCTTAGAACAGCAGAGTCACTGAACTGATAAATAAGAAATGCTAGGTATCACTGAGACTACTGCCAATGTTATGTGCCAAAAGGAACACCACACTACATTTGCTAGGAAGGCAGACAAAAACACACTGCATAATATGGTTTGGAAACTGAAATTTATTGTCTTCTGGAGTAATCAGTAAGTGTAGAAAAACAGGGAAAGGGATATGTCCCCTTTCCGCATTTCAGAAGATCTGCCATACCCTTGATCAAGATGTGAGCCCACATGACCATGACCAGGCAGTGACACCACATGTTACACCACAGCTGGCAACATTTCACAAAACCACAGCTCTTCCACAAGGGTGAATTTCATCTTCCCGTCTGTCCTAAAACATGCTGCCTGCATCCAAATAGAGACATTGGGACACGAGGCAGTTGGGCTGTCAGGGATCCTGATATCCCAGATCTGTCAAAGTGAACATGTGAAAAACTTAAATTTCCTGTAGTCTGTTTAGAGAAGGAAAATGATATGCTGTCCATACTGTATTGCTGTCATCAGGGACTCAGTAAGCTCTCAGCAACATCCACTGGTGCTTGAATATAAAACATACATCAACTTTTTCTGCCTGCCATGAGGATGCAGCCTTGGAGTACCAATTGAAGGGGCTGCTGCTATGACAAGACGTGAGAAGTAATGGCTTGGTGAGTTCTGTGAAGGGAATGGTCACAATTGCTTCACACTTAAATGACTTCCACCTGTTCGTTCCTGACAACTATCCTGGTAGGATCTCTGCCTGACCTAAAAAGTTAGCAACCCCACAGCATTAATTCAGCTTTTCATTTTTCTGCAGCCAAGATGTCTTCAATTCCATAACCAATAGCTGCTGATGTCCTTCTTGGGAAAATGTTAAAATGTGGGATCTTGTCTGCTCCATTTGGACATTAAAGAGCCAATGACATTTTAGTTACAATCTGGAGCTCACCACAGTATTCCTGGCTTCTCTCAGAGATACTACTTCATATTTTGACAATATTTTCTGAGAGAAGTCATTAAAGTCAAAGTTTTGCACAGTTTTTTTGAGATGTGTGCATAGATAGAAGCACAGTGGTACGTGTGCTGTTATAGAAAAGATAAGAATACTAAAATAAGAATTGAGAGAATATCAAGTGAAGATATACAGGTAAGTAGCATCCTGACAGCATGCTCAGCAGACCTCTCTCAGATAAACCTAGTCAATACTAGAATGAGCTAAAAGAATGCTTAGAGAAAGCAATAGGTGTGGATGGATGGGCCATTAGCAGCAGTTAATCGAATCCTTGTGGTTAAGAAGTGCCATTGATTTCAATGGGAGATGCACATACATCTGAAGCCAACAAATGTTTTTGACAGACAACAGTGGGAGCAGCACCACTCAGAACAACGAAAGCACCATTAACTTACAATCAAAACTGAAATTACAAAGCGAGGCTCAAAGATTTTCAACATGGACAAACTTTTCCCAAGGTAGTGACAAGTTTGGATGGAAATATGAGACTGACCTTGTTGGTGTTGCCTCATAACTACGTAAAGTCTGCTTGCTCAGGTCTGACCTGGAAAAAAAAACAAAGTACTGTGTTGTTCATCAGGCGTTTTTGTCACAGGATGCAGGTGTGTGCTGCTGTAAATTATCTTTCTTCATCTAACACTTCTCTCGGATAATATATACACACCATTTGTAGGGTGAATAACCCAAAAGAATAGTATTCACAAAAAATAGTGAGGAAGATAGTATATTTTGCTAGGCTTACCTGGATGGTAAACAGACAACCAGTAAATAAAGAGAGGCTCACCTTTTTGCAGATGGTTGAGGTTTGCCAACACCTCCACAGGGAAGGAAGAGAGGCTCACCTTTTCTTCCCCAGTGGTGGTCAGCCCTTAAATGGGGTCTGGGAGAGGTGGAACCAGACTCCACCCCTTCCAGTCACACAGGTACACTGCCTTCACCTGTGCTCCTGCAGCTGACTCAGTGCTCACCTCAGGTGATCTATCAGTGGTTCAGGCCGCGATTCAACAGTTTCCATACACAATTAAAAAGATTGGGTTCAAATCCAGCTTCTGTTGGATCAATTCACTTCCATATGAGAAGAAAGCAAGCTCTTCCCACTTCACAGTATTCCCAATTGTTCAAGAATTTTGACATCCTTAGACCAATAAATGAAGTGTGATAAGGATTTTGGACAGCTCAGGGGAATTCTCCCTTAAGGGAATGAAAGAATTCACACAAACTTACTCTAAATCTGACCCAAGTGGTTACTGGAACACAGACCTCAGGCAAACACTGGCAGATAGAAGCAAATATTTCCTTCCAGTGATATTCAAACCCCATCAGTGTTATAGATTGAGTTCTGCTGCATCTTACTGCATGTAAGCAAAACCCAGATAAAGTCTCAATGGCATCTTAAGGAAATAATTATCCATCAAGCTGCAATGAACCTGTACAGTGATGCAACACAATCAACACAGAGCCATTAGCAGCTCTTCATTGGCTTATAGGAAAACAGTCTGGTGCGCCTGTAAGATGAGGGCAGCACATAAATTCAAAAACAAGGCTTGCCGGACTTTCTTCCTGATGTACATCTCGATTTCCCTAACACATGTGAAAAACGACAAATTACAGAAGAGTTGTACAGAATTTACAAGACTTTCTCCTAATTAAATATTTATTATTTGTATTAAGCATTTGAAATATAAGGTTGATTTATGCAGCTTCAGAATATTAATTTCCTGTTAATTTTGTCAATCTGAAAGGGTATTTCTTTGATGTTTTCTGACATTTCCATAGTGTTTCCATTTATCTTTGTAGGCCCCTGTTGATGACAACTATAAAACACAAATAAGTTCACAATTCTCTTCAAGATAGTGTTAGGACTAAATCTATAATGCTGTTCACGGTACATCTAAAAGAGTCAAAAGTGAGAAATTCAGAGGCATCACGGGTACCAAGGTCTGTACTGGATACTTTAAATGCATTTTCTCCAAAGTAGAAATTATTAATTTAATCAAACTTTGGATTTTGAATCTTTAGTCACTGATAGGTGGATATTTCCTGGATGCAAAATGAGATTGATTTATTTACATCGATGTAGCTATTTCTGATGAGTTCTTTGGTACAGTGAAAAAGGAAAACTCTATATTTGATCTTTGGTTGTGTTTCAGCCGTTTTGGTTTAAATAACTGCTTTGCAGAGCTAAAGCAAACAAAGCAAAAATCAGACAAAGAAACAAAACAAAAGCAGGCAAATAAACAGATAATAAGATCAACAAAACAGAAAAAAAACAAAACAACACATAGATAGAAGATGTTTTTCAGTACACGTTCTAGATGAATCAGATATTTTTACCAACTCTGCTGCCTTTGCATTGAAATGAAAAGAAGAGAGTCTAGAACTGGGTTTTTTTTGCACAACTACCTCAATAATCTTACAGCTAAATACTTTGAGGTGATTTATTGGTGGGACATACATGTGGTCATACTTTTTTTTTTTAACCTATTATTCCTCTAAAATCTGTAGACATCATTCTTTTACTGACACTGTTCTCTGCAATTGGAGATATTGTATTTTACCATAGAATCAGATCAATTTTTCCTGAGTTGAAAGGGACTCATATATAGATCATCACGTACAACTCCACACAGGACCAACAGAAGTGATATCAAGTCTGTGGAGAGGTGCTGGCTATTAAATTTGTAACCTGTAAGATTTTGCTCTTTGAGTAGTCCAACAACACTACAAACTCTTTTTAGCTTGATAAATATTTATGGAATACTCAATTAAACAGACAGTGAGGAACAAGACTTGAAGGTAATTTATCTCTCTCCCTAACCTCTGCTTAGTCTTTGTCTTTTTCTAAGAAGTCTTCAGCTGCTGAGGAAAAAAGATTACAGAAATCTGACACATTTTATAAAAAAATTCACTGTTTTTGCTTCTTGCAGCTGGCAAGGAGGAAATTTCTGCCAGTCATTATCTTTTGGACAATTGGAAATGCATAGTGCAAGTGTTGAGGCACCAAGAATACTTCCCAGTTCTGTGGAGGGCAGTGACCTTTATGAAGGGAGGTGACACACAGCACCTTCCCCACCCAAAAGCATTAATACCTCAAAACACAGAAACAATGCAGTCTATAAACATTCTAGTAGTGTTCTAAGAGGGTAGCCCATGAATATGAAAATCCAGCACAGAGTACCATGCAGCTGTCTGGCAGCAATGTCACCAAGAGCTGTGCCCTTCCTGTACAGAGCATACATATATAAATATTTTCATTCAACCCATCAGAATTTGTGCTTGTGCACTGAGAATTCATCAGCCAGCTATAAAGCGTAACAATAGCTGGTCAAGGACAGAGCACACAATGCCTTTTCACACGGGGCAAAGGCAATCAAGAGATTTCACACATATTTGTGCTGCCTGAGAAACATCCTTAATGTGTGGGGACACAGACAAGGGTAAGAGCAAGAAAGATAAATTATCTTGCTCCTAGCTACAGTCAGCCTGTGGATAGAAGCAGATTGACACAGTTGAGTACAAGCACCACGAGCCAGAGACTGTAAATACCTGTTAGAGCACAAGCTGGGTTGAGTGAGGAAAAATGCCTTTCTCCTCCTTCCTAACCCTTCCACTCATCTTCATCTGTCACTCCTAGTAGCATTATCATCCTACTCTGAGAGTAAAAAGGGGATGGAAAGGGTAAGTGGCATTTCTACCCCTTGACCCTGGATATTTAAGGATGAGGCATTTAAATTTGTAAGATAGATTTGAGAGTCATCAACCCCTGGAGACGAGCTCTTAAATGAACGACTCTAAGAACTCCTCTGGAATTATGGCTAAAGGAACTCATACAAAGCCTCCCAGTAATCCCATTTTTCTGCACATTTGTAAAAATGGATTGAAGAGGCTGAGATATATTCAGTCACCCCCAAAACCAGGTAGCTTAAGTGGCTATTGCTGCAGACTTCGGCTAATTAACATTACCAAGTACAGATCTAACAGATTTAGAGCCAGAAGAAATACATGAGAAAATGTTGAATATCTTTGAAATATTCCTACCTGCTCGCTTCCTAAATCCTTATGTATTCTATACATGTTGTAAGACTACTTCTGCTTCTTTAGGGCTGTGACTTTTTTAGGGAATTGAAAGAATGTAAGGGCCAGCCCTTAGGTTTTGTTCTATTGAGGTCATGTTGTTGTAGCATAAACCTCAACACTGCCAGGTCAGTGGAAATTGTGGATATGATAAAGGATGTAGCCCACTGTGCTGCTTTCAGTGGATGGTCCCTGAAGATTTCACCTATTTTCATAGGGCACAGATTGCTTTAGTACTGCTGTGTGGGAAGCCAAAACCAACAAAAGGGCTACTATCAAGCTGTACTCCATCATACACAAAGATACAGTTTTCCTTATCTTTATACTACAGAGTGGGACACCCTTTTATTCCCTGCAAGACAGTTTCCCTTCATGGAAACTAGGCCAGGGTTAAAAATATTGAGTATAAACTTTGTCCTGCCATTTGCTCATCTGGAATATAGAAACCTGGGATTTTTTTTCCTCTAATTTCTGTTTAACTAGACGTTAACATAATTAGGGCCTGCACCTGGGAACATCCCAGAAAATCACTCATGGACCCTCAGCTCCGTGAGCACTCAACATCCAGAACTTATATAAATGTTTTCAGTGTGCAGAAAGATGGGAATCTTGCTGTAAGAGATGCTGATCCCTTTGTCTTCTTACATTTCTGTGCTGGAAGAGATACAAAGGGGCTCTTTCAGTTGGGAAACTGATGTTCTGAAATCCTGTCAGTGTCCGAGAACAACGCAGTGATCATCTGGACACACAACCATATGGCAGGTCACACATGCCAGCTGACAGTCCCAAAAGAACAGTTTCCTTCTCCAGATATCACTGCTAATCACTCTCCTCCAGATTGTGAAAGTTAGGATAAACAAGACCCCATCAGACTCATAGAAAAGTCAGGAAAGGAAACAGACTACTCTGCACAAAGAAAATATAGAACAATCCTGAAATAGAAAATAACAAAATAATACTCTAAATATACTTTCAAATGCAGCTTTAATGGTCTCTGAGAGTGTCCAACTGAATATTCTTGTTTTGTTTCTCTCGCACTTTTGAATTTTTCCCCACTTTCTTATTTCATGTTAAAAAAAAATAAATGAAAAGAGAAACATCACTATTTCTCAGTATCAAATATTAGTGATTACTGTAAGGATAGTTGTAAATACCACACAAGCACTCGAGGAGCCCATTTAACTCAGAATCTGTTCACAAAAGCAGCCATAGTAATAACCATAAGTTGGACCACAGTTTACTGAATGCTAAGGCTGCTGAATATTAAACAAGAGCAAATTCCAACACAACTGATCATCCTCTAGATAAGCCAGTGAATGAAATGTCCCCTGAAGTGTACTGCTGAATCGTGTTTTTCATTCCTGATTGAAGAGCAGAATACTCCATGTTGTCTTAGTTTCATCTCCACAGAGAACCAAAGACAGATACTATCAGCCCGGATGCCAGGTCTATCATATTTGGGATATCTTGCATTGGGAGCCAGATACCATTACAATTTTTAAGTAAAATCTCTCAAAAGCAAGCTACATGCTCTGAGAAATTCTTACCAAGAGAGAAAACAAGAGAACCGATTGCTTTGGTTGCAAGTCAGATGGAAAGACACACTTCTTCACCATTTCACCCCTAGAGAGAAGAAGAATGCCAAAAATCATAATCAAACACAGCAGTTTTTGATTAAAGCACAATTCAACCAAAACATCTCAAATAAGACGTGCTTTCTGCAACTGAAAGTGAAGGCACAGAGCATGATGCTCTGCAGACAGCTCTCACTGTCTGCTGGAGTCCCTGTGCTTGTTTAGATAGGGGATGTCGGGACACCTGAGCATCACCTAAATGCAGGCTAACAGAGCAGACCTGGTGCTGCTGGATGAGCCCATGAGCGAGAAGATCTGAGCAGGGAGATTTTCAGGTTTTTGCTGGACTAAGCTCATCAGAGACAATACCTTACCTATTAAAAATTAATTCTCTTAAGCAGTGTATGTCACTGAAATGTAAATTTAAAGCTCCGTCTTTTAAGGTGCTGAACCGCGTGGCTTTAATCCACAGAGGCGCTAATGCGTGTGCTTAAACTCCGTTCGTGTGCGGTCTTATTGCTGTAAGCACTTTGCTAAAGGGGCAGATTACAAAGCCTCTTTGAGGATCTATTCCTCAGCAGTGAAAAGAGGTAGTTTAGGCCAGAGGAATGGGAGTGGGCTGGAGCCCCCACGTTATTTGCATTTTGAACGAAAGCGTTTTAATAGTTTAATCACATTTGGAAACCTTTGTAGAGAAAAGATCCTTAGTCATTTTGGGGAGCTAAGTCCTCTTAAATTCTAATTCTTACCCTTCTGCTTATTCACCAAATAGCTTAAAGAAATATCTTGGCACGTCTCAGCCTTTTCATCTCCACAATGCTTACCTCAAAGGGTTATTGTGCATGTCGTTAAATAATGCTGGTAAAGCACTCTGAAGATCTGCACTGGTATATGTATTCTAGGAGAAATGATTATCGTAGTGTTAGTACCATGCGAAGTTTGATACCAATCCATGAACTATACCAGTGGTTACAATTCTTTAAGCACAATCTCCAGCATAAAGACGTTAAGTGTTAGAAATAGTTGACTACTGTAGGACACAGTTCTGTAAAACCTTTATTCTTGTAGTTTTATTATATTCAAATGTCAATATAAATCCAAACCTCTATTTTTACTTTAAGCTTGGCTGATTTATTGATGGCTGTGCTTAATTTTCAGGACATTTTCCCCTTTAGAAATTAGTCTTCTGCCATCCTTTCTAATGTACACAGACTGGAGTCACAGTGTTCGTCTTAAGCAGCTTAGCATTAATGTTTAATTCTGCAGACTTTACCCTAGCTGTGCAGAACAGTTTGATAGTTTATGTGCCTCTGCCATCAGTAGCTAGCCATGTATTTCTGTATTCCCAACAATGCTCAGAGCAAGTTCCCATTCTTCTCCAACTGTTTTCCCTATTCTTTTCCCCTATAATTTTTTAATACTCATAATTTTTCAATAACAGGTAATTTTGGGAGCTAGCAATGGAAATGCTGAAATACAAAGGCTCTCTGGCTTGCTCTTTGGAAGCTGGAGTCAATGAGGTGGATATGAATCAGACTGTGCAAGTTCCTGTGGATATGGCTAACATTTTATGCTCTGGATCAATCTCTGGCCACCAAGAGCTTTGTGTCTTCGGTGTTACAAGCAGTTCCTTTCCCACAGAGCTATACAAATACAATAAATGTTCTGGTCTTAACAAGCAGAAGCAATATCCTATGCTTCCTCATCCTTCCTGTGCAACAGAAACTAATGCAGAGTTCTTTATGCACTGGCTTGTAGTCCCCAGGGTATTTAATTTAGATTAAATGCACTCTGATTTTCTTTCTTTCTTTTTTTTTTTTATATATATATATATATACATATATGTTTCTCATAAATTCTCCATCTCCCAAGTTCCTCTATCTGCTAGAGACCACGCTCAAAAAGGAAATCCTTCATACTCTTAGAGATTACAAAGTTTTCTTTTCAGGAATATACAGAGATTAGAAAGGTCTGATTCGACCATTGCTTGCCATTAAGCTGTGCTTATCTTCTATTAAGACCAATAGGAGCAGGCACTCTCTTAATGTTAATTATATACTGATATGTTTTATGGATTGGTCCTGGATTACTCATTTGATTACAATTAGGCTTGTGATTGCATGCTCACTGAGCTGAGATTGCCCAGCAGTGAGCCCCTCTGCTCGCACAGCAGGAAGCAACAGCCTGCAGCACCCAGGGCTTCCCCTTCTCTCTCTGTGCTGTAGGGATAAACTTTGCTCTTTTTACAGATTCAGCTTCAAAACCTAAAGTACTGTTACTTTTTTTCCCCGTGCCTTGCAACAGTGTTCAGAAGATGCAGAGCAAACATTAGCAGACAAACAAGGAGACAGTGCTTACCGCTGTAGAAGCAGAACGTCCAAGGGAAACACTTCAGCCCCATGAAGTACTAACGAGCTTAGAGCTGAGTGTGACTATGGCAATTTAACAGCTGACCTTGCAGAGTCAAAACCACTCATCAGCTGGAAACAATATTAATTAGAGTGGCACGAGAGTGACGCATTTTAAAATCGTTTTATAGAGGGTAATGATTACAAAGAAATGAACTAATTATGAAACTTTATGCAAAGTCCCTCCTGCAGACAAATACGTGAAAGAAAGCTGATACCCTCCTCAGAACATCCTCTTAGGACTGGGAACAGATAGGAGTCATTCTAAGGGAACAGGCTGGGAGTCATTCCTAAGTCTGTGTCTTTCTCATGTCTTATCTTTGAGAGACAGATATTCTCATTGATGAGCAGTACCAGCCCTAGTTGTCCCACACCAAATAACGATGCAGCCCATGCGGGCAGCCATCCATCACTGCAAAAAGACATTCTCATTGTAACCTTTAGATTGCATGAGATGCTCAGGGAAGTTACGATCTCCTCCTGTGTTTAGCACACAACTTCCCCTGCAGCTGTTATGTCAAAGCATCTGCAGTATAGGTAGAGACAGCCTTCAATGCTGGCCAAACGTTATCTTTCTAGGATATTTAAGTAAAGGTTATTGCAGGCAAAATATTAAATTCTCATGGCTTTATACTGAGTGCTTTCAGTATTTTCTATAATTCACATCCCTACGTGTATTTCAGGCTTAGAAAAACAAATTTCAGATTTAAGTCACAGAAGAAAATTAATATCTAAATACTGATTCAAACATAAAGGGTTTTTTTTCATAAATGACAGACATTCAAACTATCAGTCGTTTGGAGAAGAAGAATCAGCAGGCAATCTAATTCAAGGAATTAGATTGTAGTGCCTGATGTAGATCTACAAGTTAATTTAAATAATGAGTCACCTGGTAGGCAATCAAATCTAGGTCAGGACATTTAGCAGGCTGAAAATAACGAGTCTAACAGCAACAGAGCTAACAAAACAATCCACATAATAATGACAGCATAAGAATGACAGTCCTAACATAACCAGACAGCACGCTCAAACTGTAAATAGACAGAGCAAAGAGAATGAACTTGCGTGGGGAGGCAAAACATATTCTCCAATGAAACTATTATAGAAGAATTATGTTTGGTTAAAAGGCAGCACACTGACAATCACAGTGAGGACATTCAATATTTATGCACTCTTATTGCATCTGCAATATCAGTGAAAGCACTCTTTTTCAGCTTTTTCTTGTTAGGCATGTAAAGCAAATAGAGTCAAATGTGGTTGTTGGTTTCAGGGAAACGAGGCAGACAGGCAAGAATTTCCTGGTGTCTTTTGCTGGCTTTTGCTTGCATTGATTGATGATCTTGATTTTAAGAGCTGTTTCTTGGTTCAAGAAAACAAGAATATCAGGGAAGGAGAAAGTAAATGTTCAAACGCAGCTCCCTCTGCAGTCCCCTTCACCTCAGTCTGCAAAGGATAGGCATTTAAAAATGTAATTAATACAAAAAGGCAATAGAGAGGAGGAAATTCAAGCCTGCTCCCTCTGCAACTCCCTTACAAAGCACATGGCATGAATTCACCCTCTGTGCACTCTGAGCCCAGGGGCTGCAACCAAATCCAGACCCTTCTGCTCTTTAAGAATATTTGAGCAGAGGATTTGTTTAAGCAGAAAACACTAGATGTCAGCAGTCCTCTTCACGCCTCTATGTGTGTTCCTGCTGAAGAAAACAGCCCTCATTTTAAACTAATCCAGTTCTTTCAGGGCAGGAATACACTTAACATTTTATGTTTTTTGTGTTTTGATTTTTTTTGTTTTAATTTTTCTTTTTTCATTTTCACATTGTCCTTCCTTTGTCTGGCTGCTTCAAGGTGTTTTCTTCTGTTTGTTTCCTTTAAACATATATATTGATATATATTCTTTCAAATTTTTAGTTCAGTCTTGCTCATTTGGACAAGCAAAGAACAACACACACAGCTGGTGCATTGGGAAGCCAGGGGTCTGAAAATATTTTTACATAGAGCCCACTGGGTAAATTGCCTCTGGGTAAATCATGTAATCATAGAATCACCAAGGCTGGAAAAGATCTACCACATCATGCAGTCCAACTGTCTATCTTTCACTAATAAAGAGGACACCAGCTGTATCTTCCTACCTTCCTATACAGACTCACTGAACGATTTGGGTTGGAAGGGACCTTGAATATTATCCAGTTCCAACCCCCTGTTGTGGGCTGGTTGCACCCACTATCTCTGGCTGCCCAGGGCCCATCCATGGCCTTCAACACCTCCGGGGATGAGGCACACACACAGCTCTGGGCAGCTGTGCCAAGGCCTCATCATCCTCTGAATGAAAAAACTCCTAATATCTAATCTTAATCTCCTATCTTTTAGTTTTAAACTATTCCCCATTGTCCTATCACTGCCCATGTTAAAGACCACTTGCCCTCCCGCTTATAAGCTCCCTTCTAGTACTGGAAGGTTGCAGTGAGGTCTCTCCAGAACTTTCTCTTCTCCAAGCTGAACAACCCCAGCTCCCTCAGCCTTTCTTCACAGGAGAGGTGCTCCAGCTCTCTGAGTGACTTCTCTGAACCCACTCCAGCAGCTCTACAAATTCCTTGTGTTTGGAGCCCCAGGTCTGAATAGAGGGCTCCAGAAGAAGCCTTATGAAGGCAGTACAGAGGGGGACAATCCCCTCCCTGCCCTTTGCCCCCATCTGTTGGTGCAGCTCAGTGTACTGTTGACTTTCTGGGCTGCAAGTCTACACTACTGGCTCACGTCAAGTTTATATGGTCTGGTCCAGCATTATAAAATGCATTTTTGTATTAAAAGCAGCACAGATTTAACAAGGGCTGTACTAAGTTATTCAGATAAAATGTAGAATAGCAGCAGAATTACCTATTGAGAGTCATTTCATAACTGATTAACCATACGGTGCCCCAGGCACCTGGTGCTATGTTGGCATGTTACTAATCCTGGCCTGTTGAGTTTATTCAGCTTAAACTAATAGGGAAACATATAAGAGATGACTACCAAATAAATATTCTTCCATTCTGGCCCATTGTTGTGTCTTAACAATGGCACAGTTCCAGGTAACTAATATTGAATAGCTTTTTTTTTTTTTCTTTTTAACTCTGTGCTGTTTTAGTTTCTAATTGCAAACTAAGTTTTAGAAGAATTAAGTTACATCTGGAGTTTTAAGAAAGGACACTACTTGGTAGCTTAGCTATGTGGTTCCAAAGTTGTTACTGAATTCTTTACCCCTTCAAGAGAATCAGTGGGAGCTCTGTGATGCCACCCATTGTGCTTTTATTTCTTTTCAACATCAAAAGAGAATGATTGGATTTTATTCTTACTTTTATCAGCGTAAGCTATATTTGCTTATAAGCAGTATCTGCTGTGGCAATAAAGACATAACTGGTGGCTACCTGGAAAAACTTCATTAGGGTTCAGTAATGCAAAATGGATGACAGAGAGACTAAAATGGATCTTATGCAGTTGCAAAAATGTCATCTTTTAATACAGTCTTAGTCATTGTCTTATAGTCATTCATAACATTTCTACATATATATGTAGAATATATATACATATTATACATACATAAAACCTTTTACTTCATTTTCACAAGCACAAAAAATACAGTGAAAAGCATTTATTATTAGAAGAGCATTGGCTCCTCATTTCTGTAGCAGCATGAGTTGAATCACATCTGAATAATAGCATCTGTGAACCAGGACAGCCTGGTGCAATACCCTAGGCGTGGAAGCTGAATTAAGAAATCCCAGCTATTTCTTTTTGGACTTGTGAGCTATACTGCAATGTGAGTGGTGCTAGTAGCAAGAGGTTACAGAGAGATATTACTGCATCTTACTTTCCTACTCCACGATAGGTAGGCTATTTGCACTACTGCAAACTCAGATATCTTTGTTGTTGTTATTCTGTTCAGTCCTATATTAATCAGTTTATGTGTTCTCAAACTTAACAAGAACTTCTTAATCAAGAAGAAAAGTAGAATTCACTACGAGTGGGTTTGAGGTCCACTTGGATGAAGGGAGACTTGTAAGTGAGAAATGATAACCAAAGAACAGACTGAACACTTTACCATGTACAAGAAAGCACCAGCCTATACGGGCAGGATGAGAATCATAACCTGATCTCAATTTCCTATTTAACCAACACTGGAGCCAATCACACCTAGAATGTTTTTCAAAAGTTAGGAGCAGAACATTTAAGTTGTAGGTAGCAAAAACATTTGTTTGACTGACTTACTAAAATGATAATCCTTGATACAGTAATTTTCCTTTCTCTAGTTACTTAGATATTAAAGTTTATAGATGCCTGAAATAGTAATGCCACACACAACTCTTTCTAGCCAGACCTACTTAAAATTCTGGTTCTAAAGTAATAAGCACAATATTTTTCTAATCGGGTCCCCTTAGAATGAAATGACTGGAAAAATGTTCCTGCCAGTTTGTGCTGATTACCTGTGTGTCTCATTATTCCAAACCCTATCTGACAGCTGCACAGCCATAACTGCCTTTCAACAAGAACCACCACTGAGTCTTTTAAAAATAATTTTATTTCAATCTCTAGCTAGTTCTAGCTTAAACAGCACACATAATTGCCTAATAAGCAGTTCATAAGAAGAACATAATTTCAAAGTGAAATGTTGGACCCATCCAGCCTTTGACAGTAACAGAAATTAGAGATGCCTTTTAAGTTTTCCAGTGCAAGTTATTCTGCAACAGAAGAATCAGCAAACTGGAAACTTGTTAGAATGCTGATTAAACTTTCAAAGTATGCCTGGAATTCTTAAAAAGAAAAAAAAATATAAAAGAAAGAAAAAGAAAAGATTGTTAATATTAAGCAACAACTGAACTTAAAATATAAAGATCTATTAACTATTTCAGATGCAGTAGCAGGTTCCAAAATAATAATAAAACCAAGCAAACCAGCTAGCACAAAAACAAATAAACAAGCAAGAAAGTAAACAAAAACAAGAAGGTTTGAAATGTTGAAATTGAAATCCTTCCATGCTATGTGAAATTGCTCTTGTTTTCTTACTAGATACTGTATCTGTACACAAAGTTCACATATATGTAAGGTCTAATTTTGTCTAATCTTCAGTGTAAAAAAGGTCGCAGAGCTTAATCCATGTATTTTTTCTCTTAGCACACTTTGATGTGCCTGATGAGCTCAACTGACAAAAAGCCACGTTACCCTGAGGACTCCCTGAGATGATGGTCTGGGCAAGTTGTGTTAAGTCCTTGAGTTTCTTTGGGACATTTTTGATGGACTTACTGCAAATTCTATCAGCTGTGTCAGGTATCTCACCTCCACTGCTCTGTATTCCTGCCTCCTGAATCTGTGCACATGAAGCAGAGCTTGCTATTCCCCCATGAGCACATGAGTCTGACAAGAGAAACCAGAGCCCTCCAACATGGAAATTGGAGGTGGCTGTAATATATCTTGGAGTTAATTATATCCCAGCAGTGCATGGGCACAGATAAAAAATGCTTCAGGTTACAGATGACAGAGTAAGTCCCTCATTCACCTTCTGAAAATTCACCTTTGCCATTTCCTTGATTCCTCAAATAATTAGATGTTAAGATATGAAGCATGAAATACAGATAATGGATATATGGTTAATCCCCTGATTTTCATTTCAAAATGGGAGAGATGCTGAGTAGTCATTATAACAAGATCCATTCCTACGTGTATCATTTTTGGATAAATAAAACTTTTTTGGCAAGTAACACAGGTATCAGAGGTAATTGGCAGATCAAGTAAGCTACAAGTTTGAGTATTTATTTAACATCAGTGACAGCTTTATTTATCTGGAGATGCAGCAAAGAAGGACAGTATAGTTGAAAAAATATTGACTTCTGAAATTTAATAAATTTTGTAATAATCCCTTCATTCTGATGAAGCTGTGCAAATAAAGAGGAGTTAAAGGTCAATGTTTTTCACAAAGTCAAATGCACTAGAATATCTCTATTCTATCTAGAATTAATTTCTCTTTGTAATCTATGATTACAGATTGGATGACTAGGATGTAAAAAGTTATAACATTTATATATTTTGCTTTTATCAAATCAAATGTGAGACTCTTGTCCTTATTTTAAGAGAAATTATTTTGTTGTAAAGGTTTTGAGAATGTTGTGTGAGGTTATAAAAAAAAAATTCCAAGAAACTATAGCTGCATAGAACAAGTATTGTATTAGTGAAATATAGTTGCATAATCAAAAACAGAAGGTATAAGTTAATAGAGTAAATAGTTCTGAAGAATAAAATTCCACAGTCAGCTCAAGAGAGAATTACCTTTGATTTTATTCCCCCCCAAAAAAGAAGAAAATAATTTTGTCTTTCAGCAAGAGCCTTTAAAAAATTATTAACATGAAAATGTGCACCCTAACACCATAAATCAGGTGTAAGAAATGTTGCAGAAGAGATCAAATAATAATGCATTTTCTGATATATATATATATATCAGTCTAGAGCTACATCTGTGACATACCCCTTTAATTTGTTTTTCCCCATGATTTTGGAGTAGTATTGTACATTCAGTCCCTCAACAAAATTCTTATTAGATAAAGCATTAATCACTGGTTAATTGTAATTACTTAGCCTGTGGAAAATTTGGGAATGGCATTAGACTGTGGCTGCAAGTCAAATAAAGTTTGCTTTTACTATTGATTTAAACATTTTTGAGGCAGATGTTCAATACAATTTGCTTAGCAATTATTTACTTATTTATTTATTTATTTATTTTGCTTCTTGGCCAGTGTGCTGAGTAATAATTGAACTAACTTTTTACCCCAGTTTTTTGCACGACTTGTAAGTTACCATGTTATCATCAGTGTTCTTAACAGTAGAGAACACACACTGCATCCAAAATGGCTGCAGAAATTTACAAGTGGAGTAATTTTTGAGCTGCTATACATTTTATTGTTCAATCATTCCTATCTGACTGTTTAAAGTTACTTACAGCCAGCAGTACACAATTTGCTGCTTTTTTAAATGCTTTTTAAATCCTTGCTCTCTTAGTCTCTGAAAAGCTGGATTGTGCTCATAAAGCCAGGTACTTCTCATGCTTTCAGTATAGTAAAGCAGTGGCTGAGGATGGGGCTCTGTCTGCATCTGGCACTGGGTCTTTTTCAGTCACTGAGGGTAATACTAGAAGATCAAGGGTTTAACCCTTCTCTCATTTTCTTTCTTCCTTTCTTTCTTTCTTTCTTTCTTTCTTTCTTTCTTTCTTTCTTTCTTTCTCTCTTTCTCTCTTTCTCTCTTTCTCTCTTTCTCTCTTTCTCTCTTTCTCTCTTTCTCTCTTTCTCTCTTTCTCTCTTTCTCTCTTTCTCTCTTTCTTTCTTTCTTTCTTTCTTTCTTTCTTTCTTTCTTTCTTTCTTTCTTTCTTTCTTTCTTTCTTTCTTTCTTTCTTTCTTTCTTTCTTTCTTTCTTTCTTTCTTTCTTTCCTTCTTTCTTTCCTTCTTTCCTTCTTTCTTTCTTTCTTTCTTTCTTTCCTTTCTCACTTTCCTCTGTGTTGATGAGCTCAGCTATGTGAATAAAGTATTGAGTTCTCCACTGATGCTTGGTCATAAAGTGAACCAAGTAATTTTCAGAGGTAGCTCCTTCCTGTCCCTCTGTCTGTAGCAGAGCCTCATCATGAGCTGGGGCTCCCAAAGTTTTCTCTGTCACTGGTAGACCATCTGGAGTGCAGGAAGTTAGTTCATGAGCACTCAAATGGGCAGAGTCTGGTATCCAATAAGTTTGTCCCTCACAATGCATGGGCATTTCCATTGGATCCTGTGGGTCTTTCTATATGAAGCACTCCTGTCGTTATGCATTAATAAATTAAAATGCATTGCTTTTCTCAGACCTCTTTTCTACAAAGAAGTGTAGTAGTTCTGAGTCTGCTCTTGGAGACATTTTTACATACAGTTGCACACAAAAGCAAAAATTCAAAGTAAAAACTTGAAGAGAGGATGAATACAGAGTAGCAGAAGCCAAGAGTTGCAATGTAACTATAAAGCACAATCCCAGCAAAACATTGCATCAGCTTCTCTAAATTTGGTTATGACATAATTAATCCAGCCCAAATCCTTTTGTTAAAGAAATAACTACGAAGATAACTTTAATGAGCTTTAAATTGCATATTATACTCCCTATTTTTAAATATTGGCGATAATTCCTCTTCCAGAATGTTTTCTTCTATTATAATTTCAATAACTACAGTGTATGTAAGCCAAGATATGCCTTCACAGAAGAAAAGAAACTTTGGATAGTATATCATTAACCTTAGGCCATATGTTAATCTTCATTTCTAAAGGCTTCCCTTTCTGTACAGTTTATTCATGAATAGCTTTCCAGCTACAAAAAAAAATAAATAAAAATAAACATAAAAAATAAAAAAGAAAGAAGAAGAAACAACAATTTCAGCTCGCATTCTTTATCAGAGTCCTTTGTAGGCTATTGGTTGACAGTGTTCCTTGTTGTGTTGTAGAGGACAAACCAAGCAGGAAAATTCAACCAAAAATAAATGGTCGGTGCCCAGGTTTGCAGTCTATTTCTTTAAACACAGTGGAAATGTCTTTAAGAGCTGCAAGGACACATGGTGAAGTGTCCCAAGAGGAGACTAATTCTTGCTCTGACCTTTTATGCCAGTTTGGTTATAACATGGATTCAATTACCCAATTAAAAAAAAATAAAATAGAGTAAAAGGAAGAAAGCAAGTGTAATCCATAGTACTATCTTCTCAGGGCCTCTGATTCTTGAACTGAGTCATGCCTTACTTACATGCCACAATAGGTTCTTGGAGACGAATAATCCAATGACAATAAGATTTTTTTATTATTATTATTATTATTTTTAATGAAAAACATCTAATCTTATTTAAACTTTTTAAATCAGAAGCACTTTTAATGAAAGTGTCACTTTTATCCATTATATAATATCTGAATTTTCTGCTCACCCCATGCTTCTGTCTCCATAAATGTAAATACAAATGTGTTCTCATTTGAAGGAAGGAGGAGATTCTTTACATCAAAGAGTAAACAGTGCACTTCTATCTCAGTAAATGAGGTCATTTTGTTATTACTCCACTCTACTTTTTTCTTTCTTTCCCTGGATACTGAAGTCTAAAACTAAATTATATACACTTCATATTCCAAAGAACTGAAGAGACATCTTTTTTGTATATCATAATGCTTTTAATAACCACAGGGGTTTAAACTTTGTAGTCTGTAGGTGAATTTAGGACTTTCTTTTAACTAAAAGAATATTTTATACTTTTGTTAGTATTTCAGTGTATTATTTATGTGAATTGAACATTTCTTTTCTTGGCTATGTAAATATTGTATGAATCAAGCAAAACCTAACAGATTTCTCAAAAAAAAAAACCAAAGGAATATTATCCAAAACTTTAGCTACATACAAAGAAAAATATTTTCAAAAATATTTACACATTTTGAATTATTTGGACACTGTTATTATTAGAAGTACTGAATACATGAAGGACATTCGTGGGTCTTTAAATTGTAGATGTTCACCAATCTTCAGAATCCACATTCCTACATCAGACATTTTTTCTTGGTGTCACCAATTTCAACTTGAGTTTTGCAGATGAGAGAATGGCACCACTTTTAAGTCTGTAACTTTGTGTGACATGAGGAAGGTAAAGTTTCCTCGATATCATCAATCACCAATACAATGCAAAAACAAAGAACTTTCAAGATGTTCTTATCTAACTGGATTTTAATGCAATAGAAACACAAAATTATCTTGATTGCATCAAAGACAGATGCTAATCTAAATTCAAAGAGATCTCTTACTTGAGTAACAATTACTTGTGACTACAAAAGCTTGAAGGAATGGCTGTAATATTTGTTACAATTGTGCCATTGTCATCATGAATAGGAAATCATTTATCAGCTTTACTTTTCCAAGAATTGATTATTATTCTTCCTTTCTATCTCTCTTTCACTTCCCTCCTTCCCTCCTTCCCTCCCTCCCTTTCACAAAATTCCATCATTACTCTTTTTAAAGTATGGCTGGAGACTGAATAGAATTATGATATTCCCCTGTCAGGAAGAGAAAGATTATATTATGCTTAATATTTCATGTGAAGAAAATTGTGGCTATTTTGGCCATAAATATAGCCTATAAGAAAAAAAAAGAAAGAAAGAAAGAAAGAAAGAAAGAAAGAAAGAAAGAAAGAAAGAAAGAAAGAAAGAAAGAAAGAAAGAAAGAAAGAAAGAAAGAAAGAAAGAAAGAAAGAAAGAAAGAAAGAAAGAAANAAAAGAAAAGGAAAAAGAAAAAATTACTGAATTTGGATAGCCAGTACAATGCTATTATGCTAGAGCAATATAATATCCACACTGATACGATAGGTGCTTTCAAGAAAGTAGAGATATGTAACATGATACAGTAAACTCTGTAGATGAAATGTTCCCTCTTAATATATACCCTGCATAACAATTTCAGTATAATAAATGGTGGGTGGATTTCTTATTATTGATTCTGCCATTTCAGTCAGTTGGGGGTCAGCATACATTTACACAGGACTACCTACAAATCCCAGTAGTCATAAGTACACTGCTTCAGCCCTTTTTTATCATATAGTTGGAACAACAGTAACCACAGAATAATAATCCTTACTTCTTAGCAATTTCTTTTATTGTCCTTTTATTATATACAATCTTTTGGTGTGAAAGCCCTTAAGAGAAACAAAATCAATAGGACACTATGAAACTGTAATAGGAAACTGTCTACAGAAATCACTCTAAGAACCATCAGCTATAATAGAAAGTGATAATATCTCCATAGGGCTTTTCTTTCTAGGTTAACGAATTATTAAAAAAAAAAAAAAAGTAAAAACCTTGTTTCCTTTTTCATAGTAAATTGCCTATAAGGGCCAAGGAGAAAACTTCTGAATGTATCCTCAAAGTGAAAATGTAAACGCAAGGCTCCCAGCTGCATACAGCAGGAAGGGTCAGCACTCAAAGCAGGGAGTTCCTGAAGGACTCGCAGAAGAAAGCACTCCCAGAGAGTCCACAGAGCTCGAGGAGAGGAATGTATTTATTTCTTTATTAAGGAAAAACTTGAATACTATCTCTACGTGGTTTGAGATTACTGGGTGGTCAATTTCTTACGTAACCTCTGAGGCACAATGCAGCATCAAGCCCCTTAGGAGAATAAGCAGATGATACATCTCCTTTAAAGAGCCACCAGTGTTTTTCTATTTATCCTTTGGAAGGAAACCCCACAGCAAAATTGTTTACTTTCCAGCACAACATTTGTGTGTGTGTGTTTTAGATATTAGATTGCATAATTCTATCGCAGTTCGACAGCTTTAGCTGTGCAAAGTCCCTTTCCATATGAGCATATCCCAGTGAACTGATTACTTATGTAACACATGACAGTAACAAAATTAAGAGTGCCACAATATTATTTTGAATTTCCATGGTTAGGGAAACTCAAAACCTTTCAAGTAGTTTGAACATTGACAATAGTACAGTTTTCAATAAAACTTACCTAGAACCAGTAAGAACCTGACTTTGATTTGTTTCTTTAATCCTGATTTAGCTAGATAATGAAGTCACTGCTGAATTTTGAGTATATTAATGTTTCTACTAAACATGATGAGCTTCGCATTACTTATACAAATCCACTTCCAGATCAGGGTATATGTTAATTATATTAAACACAGATGTAACTTCTCCAACAGGCTTTCTTTCTTCAACTAACAAATTCACAGTGAAAAGAATTAGATTGAGTCATTTAAAATTATACACAGAGATAAGTAAAACTTCAAAGATACGTTGGGTTAGAGACTGGAATATTCTGTCAACTTTAGCACCTCTGAAACCTGTAACCATAAACTCTTCTTTGTATGGTTTAACTTCAGATATATCATAGAGATGTTTTAAATACCTATGCACAGACACCTGACTTTCCTGAGTAGCCTATTCAGGCTTTAAGTTTGGATAGCTAATATGTCTGAGCTATATTCCAATAAAATCTGAAATATGTGGTAAACATATTCTCAAACAACAACAAAAGACATTGTCAAAACCCCTCCTCCGCCTCCAAATTGGTAAAGGGTAATATAATTGAAATGAGTTAAGGTTCATTTGATCTTTATTAATTCTCAAACCACTTGCTTAGCTATCAGTGGAACAGTGTTTGTAGTTTTGTGCTGCACTTTCCATGGTGAAAATGACATTAATTGGTAAGAGTTTATTCTTTTTTTTCTGAATCTCTGAAATGGTCCAGACCAAGTGCTGAACTGATTCATCACAACGGTAATATTGAGAACATTAGTGTTCTATTTTCTTTCAATATTTCAGCCCTGGAAACACCAACTTCAGCCCATATATTCATCAGAGTGTTTTAGTGTACCTTTTACATTTTCATTATTCTCTTTGCTCCATTAATATAACTATTTGCATGAAAGAAAGAACAAAATGTCTTCTAACTGGTCTATTACAAGGTACATTAATGAATATAGGGGAATTTTATTAGTACTTTTATCGTGTACCCGTTTGCTTGAGATTGTCATTGGTGTTATTGCTTTAATGTGTTGCTTCACAGATGTCTGAAAGTGCTGCTAGGTACAACAAACAATGCATTGCCAAACAACATTTACACCTGTACTCTTCTCTTTTAAAATAAGCATTTTTAGAGGAATATTTACCATCAGTCATTTGATAGTAACTGAAATTTGGGCACTTTAACTGCTCTTGGTAAAGCAGGTGCCTCACCTTCTGCAAGTCACTGCAAAGAGACAATTTTTTTTTTAAAGAAAAAAGCGGTAAAATAAAAGTTGAAGAGCACCGTATTAACTTAATGTCTTATCACACCACACAAATGATGTCCCATTACATATATATAAAAAATAAAGTTTTCTATAGAGTCCTGCATTAAAGTTAACACAAGATTGAGCATTACAACTGAATATATTCACTATAATTCTAGATCCTCACTAGGAAGAAACTTTCAGAGACACCTTTGGGAATTTGCCTTCAGCAAACATGGGGAAATTAAACTTAACATTATAGGGGAAAATGATCTTCCAGCTCATGAGCTATACGTAAGCCTTTTCATTTTCTAAGGATGACAATCATCACTGTATATCAAAAACGAAAAGGTAAATTGAAACACCATGCTAATTGTTCACTCTTGTTTTCCACAGCTCAGCAAATGTTGTGGGCCACCAAGGGGTGGGATGGGTGTAAATATCTTATAAGTGATATCGAACTGGCTAATTCTACAGCAATTTCCCACATTCTCCCAAAACACCATCATGGTTTCTTTTATTCAGTAAGGTTACAACTCTTCGGTGGTGCAAAATAACAGGAACAGAAGTCAAAATCTTAATGAAGGATAGTTGGAAAAGATTATATATATTCATAGAACAATGTGTTACTCATATATATATATAAATATACAATTTCTATCAAATTATAAAGAAGTGATAACATTACCATTCAGTTCCATTTTTTCATTGTCAAAATATTGTCTGTTTGCTTTAAATATAAACTCTTAATCCTAGTAAATACTTTCTCCTCTTCTTCATTTCAGAAGTGAGCTAAAAAGCCTACTGCAGGATTATGACATTCTCTTTGTCTGGTTTAAAATGAAGGAATGCAAGTGGGGCAGGAAGATGTAGAGTTGCCTTGCTCAGTAGGATTTATCAGTGACAACGATGGGACTGCGATAGATATTTACAAATGTGCATGCTACAGATAACTTTGACGTGACCTAATTTCACTTCATATTCATAATCAGTTCATTTACAATCATTTATCAACTCAAATTTTTTTATGAAGTACTGTTTGTCAGAAAGATTTGAAGAAAACTTAATCTCGCAAAAAGGTTTAGACATTTCAGAAGTACAATAAAGTTGAAGTCATCACTGATGTTTGTATTCATGAAAATCATTATTGTCTGAACATTTCATGCTGCTTTTTTTCCAAGCTGATAACATAGTCTGACGTACCATGATGCATTTTTTATTAAATGTTTGATTATTCAGTTTGATTTCCTGAAGGTTTTAGTGTCTAATTTACCAAAGGAGAAGATCAGATTAAACTTCGTACAGAAAAATTTGAATTATACCTTTTATGAAGATCTGGGATATGGTATGAATATACGTAGCCAATCTTTGGGACACTATAGACATCATCTCACTTCATAATAAGCATCAACATGGCAAAGTGTATTAGGTAACTAAGAATACTTAAAAAGGAATATAAATTTTAAGTAAAATTCTCAAAATAAATAGGGGAGGTAAGGAAATATACTGCCACTAGGTTTAACTGTCATTTTGGTGTTGATTTGGCAACACAACATTCATTTTGCGTTGATTTGGCAACACCACATTGCAAAGGCTAAAATGTCTTACAGCTGTAGTTATACAGCTTCTCATTCCAATGGTCAGCATCATTCTACTGATGCTTTCCAACCTACACAGACAACTAATAACTGGTACAGTTTTACATTATTGAAATTGACCCCAACAAGCCCTTTTCTGATGCTGAAGTAAAAATAAAAAATAAAAGCTAAAAAGTTTCCCACCTTCTCAAGGTTTACAAAAAATAATTCCAGTTTTACTATTATAGTCCAATAGTTTGCTTTCTACTGTAGGTTGAGTATGATTTACATGTTGCTTAACATCACAGTAATATTTATATGTATTAAATAAAAAATTGAATGGACTACATAACTACCATTGAAGAATTCTTCCAGAAGTAAAGAGAGAAGGTGTATGTGAATAAATAGCTGTGTCAAACCTTTGTGTTCTTTGACTAACCCCTGAATAACATTCAGAAATGAGGATATTCACAGAAAGTAATGTGCAGGTGCCTCTCCTTTTATTTGTATTGTTCATGACCTGGATAAAACCCAGTTTAACAAATATCTTCTTCGGGGCTGGTAGCAGAAATACGGGAGGGAATGCTGTTATATGTGGTGCCATTTCTCCCTTATTCTTTATTTTGTTTTCATTCCTACTTTTATTTTTGCTAGAGATGTTTGAAGTACCAATTGAAATACATGTTTCAAGATGTATGTGGGTAAGAAAAAAGATGCAGTGAATGTAAAACATATTACATATTGTGTATATATATATATATACACATAACATATATAAAACATACTTCTTAAGACATATACCATTTGTCAAACCTGGGGAAGGTCCTAGGTTTTTGGGGGGAAATTAAGTAAAAATATATTATTAATATATATTTTACAGATATAGATGATAGATAGATAGATAGATATCCAAAAAAAGGGGAGATTTAGGATAGATGTAAGGCAGAAATTCGTTACTCAGAGGGCAGTGAGGTCCTGGCGCTGCTACCCAGAGCAGTGTGTGTGCCTCATCCCTGGAGGTGCTCAAGGTCAGGTTGGGTGGGACCCTCCTGATTGCTGCTGGGGAGCAATCAGCCCAAGACAGTGGGTTGGAACTAGATGAAGTTTGAGGCCTCTTCCAACCCAATCCATTCTGTGATTCCATGACATACCTAGTAGGAAATCTGGAACTGGAGTAAATTACGTGGAAAATAACCAGAAATTGAGGTAAGTTACATTAGCATAGATTTATCTCTGTATTTCATCCAGAGTTATAGAATATTAATACAATTATTTACACAGATTATTTTAAAACAGAGAACACAGCAGTTACAAACAGCGAGATAGAAAGACTCAACCCATTCTTTTCTGTTATTAAGCTCCCGACATTCATAAATCACCAGGAAGGCTGACCAGATATTCTGAAACCAGTCCAATTCATCATTGCACTGGTAGGTTATACTTTCTAAACTTGCTTGTTCGTTCTGATCATTATACTAATTTGAAATGGCAAGATAAATGCTTGTATTGATTTCATTAAGACAGTATTTTCTACCATTAGAGGCATGCTTTAATTTTTTTCCGCTCAGGTTTAGGCACCAGCTCAGGAAAGCATCTAGGCATAAAATTTAATATGTACTTTAAATTTAAACATCTTCTGAAAGCATGAAAGCATTTAAATAATGCACTTAACTGTCTTTTGCATAGAAATCTCAATATCAGCATTTTTTATAGCAAGTATTGATTGCAGCTGGCCTTGTTGCCACCTGCAGCTCCTGGCTCTCAGAGCAGCCCAGTCCCTGTTCCCAGTCACGACTCTCCCTCCCGAGGCCACCATTCCCTTTGCCTGGAGAAGACCCGCAGAACTGAACAAGAAATATATTTCATCGAGCTTCAGTCCCTGTCTTTACATCATGGGCCAAGTCCAGCAGACAGAAGTAGAAGAGAAGCTGTACTTTGCCAAACCAAAAAAAAAAAAAAAAATCTGAAAAATTCTAGATGTTATGTCAGTCAAATACATGAACAGAATTGGTTGCTTTTGTGAATTCCATTTTTTTACTGCATTCTCCAAAAAGGCACAAGCCCCAGTCCCAGGTTTGGTGGATGTTATATAAGCTATATATTAGAAATAAATGATACTCCAAATGTTCCTTGTCCTAATTATACAGCTGCTTAAAGAGTATATGCATTTATAGAGGTGCAATTTGTCAAAATTTTTAAATGATGCCTCTTGACAGGCCAGTGTACTCAGAAGTCAGTCTAAAATGTAAACCCAGGTAAATGGTGCCATAAATAGCAGAGGGGATGGTGAAAACTTTGCTATTTAACAAGGATTAAATCACATTTAAGTAATTTTATTTTTCCTTTTTTCTTGATAAAATCCTTCAGAGAATTTTCTCATATGAAATGACAAAGGTAAAGACTGTTTCAACACTTCAACACTTAATTGGTGATAATCTTCATTTTTATGCACTTCTCTCTCTGCTTCCCTGACTGAGCTTCAGTCAACAACATCATCTCTTTGCACATCATCACATATCTTTGTGCTAAAGTCTCTTGCAAATTTTTTCCCGTAGTTGACCATCACTCCTGTCATTAGAATGTTTAGGATGTTCAGAATGCTATCAAGTAGTGTTTCTAAGACACCTATTGCCTTCCATTAGTAATGAGCAGATTGGAGCAGGTCTGACTAATTCTTCAAAGAAGGAACTACAGGATAAAATGCCATATCAGGGCTGGGTTTAATTATTTGTTTGTAACTGAGTAGCACCCAGGAATGTAAACCAGGAACTTCATTTCCATTATGCTAGACTGACATCAAATTAAGTGGTAATTTTCCTGTGCTTAGCTTTTAATATGGCTGGAATAAATTATTAGAATGTTTTTAAATTGTAATTAAGCTTAAGGATTTTCGTTGACTAACAATTTTATTAATTTTTCTGTTTTCCTAGAAAACTTCTTAAACTAATGCTTATTATAACATATTTGACTTGATTGGACTTAAGCTTGTATTTAATTACTTACATCAGGTCCAACTAAATAGCTCAACAAATTTTTATAAACTGTTTAATCTTTCTGTGCAAGGACTGTGATAGAAAACACAGCAACAAACGAGAGTCAACATTACACTGAAACAAATACTTTTGCTGTCCAGGTATCGTTTGCTCTCTAAACAGTGATCAATCTAAAAGACAGTATTTGAAAGACTGTCACTTACCAAGTAAAGAGAGAATCCAAACATGTTAATCTCTAAGGATTACAACCAGCACAAATGGAAACAAAGTTTCTAGCTCTTTTCTAAATTAAACAATTAACTCTGATATTCACATCTTCTGAGACATTTCACTTGAGCTAGCATGTCTAATTTATAATCAATGATTAACAGAAGATGCAACTAATTTGTCTTTGTTATTTGATTTTACCACAGTCAAATTTACTCTGTGAAATGGATTGAAACAATGCTCTGAAAACTGGTGAGCGTTGAATTAAAAATCTGGTATGGAGCTTCTTTGTAAGCTAGAACTAGATAGATGTGATACAGGGTAGTATCTCTTGCATTAAATAGTTTTAACAAATTAATTTTGACCTACGAGCTTAATAAATTCTGTTAAATAGACCCAACATCTCTGTCAAGTTGAACAGAGAGTGAATATTTAATATTTTTTTTAATTGTCTGATAAATTTGGTATTGAGGAAGTAACAGCCCTGAAAGTCTTAAAATATATTTTCAGCTTTGTGTGTCATTAAGCATTACTCTACTGATTTTATTGCATTCAAGAGGTTACAAAGTCAAGCCCAGCCACCCTTGATTGAATAAAAATTGCACATTAGTTCAAGAAAAATAGTTTTTCAGAGGTTAAAGTACCAGTCTAGGGAAGCCAAGATGCATTTGCCGGAATATATAAAATGGTGATTAGATGGTAGAAGAAATAACAAAGATGGGCAACCTTAATAATGAGAAAATACATTGCACTGATATCATTCTTACAGTAAAGAAACATGAAAGTTCTTCATATGACATCTTCTAAAATTTCATTTTCAATAATCTTCAGTGTTAATATAAATATGTAAATATTAAGAAGAGATAATAGTGCCAGAAATGTGCTGGTAGCTAAAGGCTGGCAGCACTTGCCCTCCCAGTTTGTACTGAGGGAAAGTCTCTTACACGTACTCAGACATCTTTTTTAGGTTATTTGTAGACTGAAAAACCTTTGTATACAAACTTACTCTGACATACATCACTAGGTCATGATTTCACACAAACATCTCGTAGCTGGAACACCACAGATATGCATCCAGTTCCTCCTGTCACTGACTTTGTCCTGCATTTCCGGATGCTGGTATCCACCTGTTCCCAAAAAGTCTGCTGGGTCAGTGAACAACTGTATTGTCACAAAGCAGGAAGATGCAGGGAATGGAGAAATAGCAGGGATGCAGAAATGCAATTAGATGTCTTGATAGCAGTATTTGATTATTGAAGAATGTATCAAGTATAAAGTTTATAAACAGTTGTACTGCTCAGAAAATAAATTGAGGTTAGTTATAATTGGGAATCTGATATTTCTTAAGCAGCTTTCTCACTGTTCTGGAGGACATTGTATCACAACTTGTTATTTTACTGCAACTTTTTTTATTATTATTTTTGAAAGGAAATAATCTGCAGTTTATGGGCATGCAACGCAACAGACCTCTTTGCAAAATCAGTTTGTGGTTTTTTTTTAAATTATTTTCCGTAATAATCCAATAATCCAAAGAGAACACTAGTCCTAATAACTCCAGCTGAGTCATCTTATCTCTTCAAGTAATTGTTTTACTGAGAAAAAAATATTTGTGAAAGCGCTGTCTCCAGAGAATGGTTCTGCTCTGGGCACAGAAGGACAGATACTAATCAGCTGCAGTAAAATAGAAAGAACAAAAAGCAGCTATGGTCAGTATGCTGAGAAGCTGTTCCTGTTAAAATCAATACTGTGATTAATGCTGAAGAACAGGAGATCAGAATCCATCATGCAATATTTTTTCCTGTCTGTACCGTTATTTTTATTGCTTTAACTTTGCTATGCTGATCTGCTTTGTTTCAGAATAATTGCTGGAAACCATCTCCAACACTTTCATGAGAAACAAAGAGGGTCTGAGGTTCGTGCTTAGATGAGAAGAAAGAATGAGAAAGACAAATGAAGCAAATGCAAAACTGCATTACTTTTCATTTCTCAGATGAACTTTGTATCACAAAATAAACCATACAACCTGTCAGACATCTTCTGCTGAAACTGAGGCAAAATCTCTCAAGAATTTCTGAAAGTCACGGTCTCTGTTGCAGACATCATTGTACTGTTGGAACTGGAGCCCCAGGACCAGTTGAAGTCCTAGTGGCCCTCAGGAAAAATCATGTTCTTGGTTTCTACCCCATGGAAAGCAAACACTGTAACAAGAGCAAGATCAGGTTCATACCATTAAAAATCACCTATTCAGAATAATTCAGTCTTAGTATCTAAAACATTTGATAATAAACAATGACCTCAATACATAATAAATGTGGTAGTTTCATGGTAGTTTAATAGATAAGTTGCAATATGCAGTAGTGTATTTTACAGAAAGGAACAAAATTCTGCTTGTGTGGATTATTAAAAAATAAAGAACTAGCCATTCATCTGCAGTTTGGCTGGTGACTTATTGTGTGGAAACTGACACATCTTGAAATAACTAAAATAACTTTTTCCATCCATAAAGTTATAATCAAGTAATCATTATTTCCCCATCCCCACCTACCTGAAGTGCATTAGTGTGCTTGGGTATACCTGGCCAGAACTGTGCTGGAAAGTAGACCACTGAGTGCCAGCAACCTCAGAAAAAAGAAAAGCTAGCATAGGAATATCTCTGTTTCTCATCACGAACTTTAGAAATTCTGCCTCATACAGAGAAACTCATAATCTCAGTAGACTAAAAAAGAGTAAAGATTTACTAGGAGCAACATCCAACCTCTACTAAAAAATATCATGACAAAAACCTATTCTGCTCAAAAAACTGAAGTCCATAGGATCAGAATGACATAAGGTGAATAGAAGTGAGAGGACACAATATATTAAAAAAGAAAAAAAAGTTATTCCTTAACTTTCTGCTTGGTTGAGCTCTCTGGAAACATCTATTTCTGAAAAAATGGGAGCAGACCCCAGAGACATAGTAGCACTATGGTCAGAACAACATCCCTCTTTGACAACAATAGCAGAGACCATTATCGGCTTCTAAATAATAAAAGCAACTTTGTATTTGCCATGCTGTTGACACAAAATGAGCTTGTTTTTAAAACCTTCCTGATCTTTTGGTCTCATAATACTAATACATAAGAGCTGCTGATGGGCTGTAGGTGAATATTTCAAAATTTTGCTACATTCATTATTTAACCATCATTAATTATCACCAAAAATGATTTAAGAATAATTAGAAAGTCATATCGTACAGAAGATGTACATATACTTTATACACCTAGCAGATTTTATTAGACAGCTAAACTGGGCTTTGCTTTTCATCGTGCACAAGTTTTCACATCAAAGATTTTAGTTTGACACTTGCTTTTTTTCCCCATTCCATTTTATAACATTATTGATGTATAATTTAACGATAGAAGATTTTGAATGCATTTGTTGATAAATAGACGAGAAGCTTTGTTCTCTATAGGATCATTGCTTTTTATCTTTTCTTCATCGAATTGTCAAGACTGCATACTTAATCACAGCTAGATGCTGGGCCTCACCTTGAATGCCATGAAGTCAATGAGAGCTTTTCAACCGATTTTTATCGGAGTGGGACTGAGCATGCTATTGGTAATGTGCAACTTATAAATGCCATTTACACACATATCAATTTTATTAACTCCCTTAGTATGGAATTTTTGGAATGTAGTAGTTTGGCAGGCATTATTTTAGATTTATATTGCTCCAGGATTACACTATTAAGCCACATTCACACCTCTGAAAATTTCTATAGCAACAGACTAGGACCAGTTCTTCTTCCACACTGGTGGGTGAGAATGATCTCAGCAACTGAAGCCACTCCTGCAGTGTTTTGGGGGATGTCACTTAAAAAAATGTGTTTATGTTGGATATATACACAAATACAAGTGCACATAAACAAATCTAGCTGCTGATAGTATGAGTGGCTGGCCACAAACTCGAAGGAAAACCAGAAACAATATGGGAAAGTATAGGATACGTGGGACAGATGTCTAAATGAACTGATATGATGAGTTCTCTTTGGGTAGGTGCATTCTGAACCTTTTGTCTTTTACAGATCTGGATATCTGGGACAAGACCTGGAAAGGCTGTTCACGGAACTGGTTAAAATTACAGTAATTCCTACAAAAACAAAGTTGATTGATGAGTCTGACTCCCAGTGATGTCTCCAAAAGTTTCTACATAGAGTTGACTTTGCTGGAGCCTCCTTTCTGCCGCTGCATGGGAACTACTCCCTTACTTTACCCTCATGAGGCTCCTGAGGATAAAAATAATTATATCATCATAGTTCTGAGCACCTTTTGAGTTGCTAATCATTGAACAGAACATGCAGAAGATCTGAACAGACAGGAAAATAAGAACGCGAGCGATGCAGAAGATGCTATTGGAGAGAAATCTCATGCTTGAAACTCTCACTTACCTTTATGATAGAGGGACTAGTCCAGGTAGAGGCAGAGCTGTGTCGCTGAACTGATTTCTGTAGGGGAGTGCATGGGGATTCTCCCTTCATCTGATAGAACAGCAAACCAAACCAATCAGTAGGAATGGCCATCTCTTGTTGCTCTTTTCTATGCTTTAAGGTTGGTCTTATCCTGACTGTGAATCTAGCTTCTTAGAAATTGAAAATCTGAAGGACCTCTGTTTCTTTGTAAAGATATTTCTGTTTATATCTTCACATTTCTACTCATCTAGGAAGTAAAATGAGGTTCCAACTGCAGTGTTATGTAAGATTGTTATACTTTTAAAAAATACTTAATTATTAGTTCATGGGTCCATCTCCTCTATTATTGTAATGCAAGCCTGAGCCCGACTCACTTTAGATTTTTTGTTTTTATATTTATTTTTTGCAGAGATTATACTCCTGACTGATGCTGAATCATGCTGGGAATGGTATTTGATAATGCAGCAGATGAAATACATGTAGTACTTTCAGAAAACCATGAAGACTAATTTTTTTTTTAAATTAAACTCATTATATACTTGTGAGTTTGAAATGTTCTCTATAGTTACCTAATTCAGAATTAATGCTTTCTAAAGCATTCCTGAACAATTGCTTTTTGATAAGATTATTGAGATATAGGTAGTTAACAGACAAGCTTTTGAACTAAAGAGATTTAGAAGCCAGAGGAGTAATCTTCTTAGTGTCTGGAGATGGAGTGTAGCCATCACAAAATCTCTTCAATTTTTCTTCTTTGTGAGATGATTAAAAAGAACAAAAATGAGGATCAAATTGATGTGGTACAGAACACTGACAGAAAGTAGAATAAGGAGGCTTTGGTGTTTCAGAGGTCTAAATATGGTAGACAGCAAAACAGTAGGAGTTTCCCTCTCCCACAGCAGCTGGTATGTGGTAAAATTCTGATTGCTTCAAACCAGACACTTGAACACAGCATCCTGTTTCTCTCAGTTCTCAAGCCACTGCGTAACAGATTATCTCTCCTTCAGCAGTAACATCAGGCAACACTCAGAAGAAACTTCTCAGCAGAAGACTCTTGTCGTCCTCCAGGACATAAAAAAGCAGACAAGGACAAAAATGATATCATCTTAAATCGGCTGTGCTGAATCCAGACCAAAGCTCTTCTGATGCATTGTTCTTAGAGATTTTTACTGAAATGTTGAACCACCATCAAGTCCACAGTCACCACCTATGTTACCACTCTGCCTCCAGGGTATTCACTGAGTAGTCACAGTCTTTTGAGTGTAGGATGATACCAGAAGGCACTTCTTGAAGAGGACTTGAGAAGAAAAATAAAGTAAAAAAATGATTCTACACCTAGCAAAGGAAGAGAAATGGTACTGTCTTTGCAAAACTTCTACTGCATGAAATTTGAGAGGCAGCTGTTTCAGCTCTGCTTCTTCATGATTGCATTTTTTTTTTTTCTATGGACTCCTCTGCTGATATGTAGCTATGCTTTTCATGAATGAATTTTATAAAGGTAGTTTGGATTTTTTTTGTTAACCTGAGATATTCCCCATAAGGAATGCAGTCTCTGTGCAACTTATACCTACTGACATCTTCCTGAAAAATATATTGCACATAAATAATATGGCATAATTACTTTTTATTGTTGACAGGCAGTCACTAGTAATCCAAGAGATTTATGAGACCTCCCATTCAAAGAAGAAGGAGGAAAATAGACGGAATAGTGAAATCTGAAGACCCAGTCTTGAAAGGAAATGTCTTTTGAGGTGTGTTCAGAAGAACTGAGAATCACAGGCTAAAATTGGAGTATACTGATATTTTTATAGTGTAAGCAATTTGATTTATTATTATTATTTTTGCCATCTGCAGGCAACGCTCTCCATGCCAGTGGCAAATAATACACATGATTTCCAACAGCCTTCATCTCCTGCCAGCTCAATTCTGCCTACTCATCTTCAACTCCCTTGGAATATCTATGGATCAAAGTGTGGAGTATCAGGTGATATTTAAACCATATATGTTAATCTGAGAGAATCCTGTATTTTTTCTCATTTACTATTTCCTCAGATAAGTTGCTCAGATAATGCTTTCTGAAATTTCCTCGCTATTTTAGCAGCTCTCTTAAACCGTCATTCTCTTTCCCACAGACTGATCTCTGACAAAGCTCTTTCCTCCAACAAAGACATTGTAAGGATTACTAAACTGTGCATTACCATTGAAGAGAAACAAAGGTACTTTCCACATAAAACTTGAAGTGTGCCAAACATGATTTATCTTTAAAAACCTATAAAATATCAGTCTTCAGACAAACACAGGAAATATTCTTCAAAAAGAGCAATCATTCATCTAGAGCAAAAGTAAATCACAATGCAGGTTACAAACATCAGATATTTTCATTTGAGTTTTCCCATTTGATATTGCTGATGCTATTAATCTTGCACCTAAACTTAAGACACAAGTCTTTAATGTGCAGAACAGCTTGAAAAATAAGTGTCATTAAATGCTGTCTATACCATTCTCTACATAAAAACAATCCAGTACAAATTCAGCTTTCTTTATATTTTCTGCTTTTCTTATGACGTGCATGAGCTGCTTCTCTCTTAACAAGCAGACTGCTTTAAGAAGAAAAGAAAAAAGAAAAAAAAAGCTTGATACGTATTATACTATTTCACTCTTAAGTAAAAACTAGCATCCTGATTTCTATTAATCTATCTGTAAACTCTGAAATCTGCCAATACGTAACTACATATTAGCTGTGGGTGTTGAATTCTGTCAATCATGGAAGAATATTTAAATTAATAGGTTTTCTTGACAGTGATTTTCTCCTGGATATCGAGTTATTTCCTTCTCTAAAAAGATACAATGACTTCAGAGAGCTACATAAAAAAGCCACAAGTTCATGGAATTTGTGGATTTTTTCCTGTTTATAATTACTCAGATTAAAAAAAATACTCCTAAGTACCATGTAAAGTTATCTTACTATGAGTAATTTTCACATTTAAATTTCATGGCTACAGTTACAGATTTTCTAGTACAGAAAAAAATATATAAGTCATACTTAATCAATGATCTTCAATGTATGGGTTATAATTCTTTATTAAGAGTCCATCTGTTGTGTTACTTATCACGATCTGCTGTCTTCTCCAACATTCATGTTTATTGGATTAGGGAAAATCCAAGTAGAGATATCTCTGCTTGGTTCCTTCCTCCAACATATTTATACGGATTTGTTAACCATGGATTTGTCTAATTTATTTATGAGCATGCTGGGGTTGTCTCCACAGCCTCCTGAGACAATCAGTTCCACAAGTTCACTACCAGTGAAAAAGAAGTACTTCGCTCTGTATGCTTTGAACAGATTTTCTACTAGTTCCAATGAGCTTTAGAACCTGGAAGATTTTGATATTAAAATGCCTCTTTGGTCTATCCAAAGCCCAGACCTCAGAGAGCACAGGACGACTCATTTCTCTCTCTTCTCACGGTTTTCTAGCGCACGGCAGTGCCTACAAATTTCACTGTCCTGAGTTAGCGAGCCTACAGACTCTTCCACTCTTTTCAGTACTACCACATCACAGCTCACTGAATTCATAGATCTTCTCTTTCAGTTAGTCGTTCCAGTTCATTTACCTTCAGTTGTAGGGCAAAGAGTCTCCCTGTTGCGTAGTCTACCGTTACTCCTTGCATGGACATCAATGACAGCAGCTCAACCTGAACGCGCGGCACAGAGCCATGAAGCGACGCACGATGCGGATCAGAGGCGAGCACTTTGCCCTTGCTCAGATGCCAGCTGGGAGAATGGGACACTGTAACAGGAAAGCTCTGCAAAAGAAAGGAAAAGGCAAATAGAGAACTCACGGGAAATGCTTACAACATAACTCGCTAAGACTACAACATAACTCAAATGATCAATTTAACCATTAAAATTAACATGAGAGTGACCAGCACAATTGTAGAAAGGAAAGACAGCACTCTGAGAATACTGATTTAGATTAAATATTCTTTTTTGTTTTCCTAATAATACATAGCAGGTCCCATTAACTAGTATGCACAGATGTCTGTGAAGATATAAAGAATGAAAAAGATTTTTAAAAACTGCATAATTTTATCCTGGTTTCTTGCAAGCTAATTCCTTATGTGGCCTGTTTCAACTTCTTATTTTTTTATTTTTGAATGGAATTTAGATAGGTGCCACTTGGAGGCACTCTTATACTGTTTTCTGTCTTGAAGCATCTTATAAGCAGTACCATGCAGCTTGTATTTTTTTTTTTTCTTTACTTTTAATAATCATCTAGAAATGGATAATTAACAATGGTTTGGGTACTTAAACTTTGACATTACTCATATTTATTACCCTGTAATTTTATCTGAGGTAAACAGTCCTCTATACTTTCAATAAAACTGACCTAATTCTCTTGTGCAACAAATGACAAACCGCTGTCAGTGATGCAATACTGTTCCAAAGCAGTGGTCACGAATGACTGCAAACTTATACAAATTATTCCCTGGAAAACTGTGTAGGATTTTATCACTTTACATTTCAAACTAAACATACAGCCTGTAATTATATTCTATATACGTTAAATTATATATAATTATCTTTGAGATGCGGGGAAAATTACTTCTGTTTTACAGATACGTATAAATCCCTCCATTTTGACTGTATGTTAGGTATGGAACTTTGGAATATAGTCCATTGGATTTGGAGCAGCATATTTCTTGCACAGATGTGAAACTCAATTATTCTCAGCTTAAGCAGAGATGGCATTTTGCAAAACATTTGTGCATCACAGCAGCACCAGCAGTACTTTTAAAAATAATATCAAGTATATGTAAATTTTCCATAGTTCGACAAAGAAAAAATTAATCATGTTAAATCAAAGTTTTCCGAACATTTCCAAGACAATACATAGAGCACCTGTGAAACCTTGCAAAGGAAAAAAAATAAAGGGCTTGGAGTACCATAAGGGGTATGTAAGGGGAACAGGTTCAGTAACAGAGAAGAAACAAAACTATGACTCAGAGTCAAAGATTCAGTTTTGTTTGCTCTGATGGAGCAGGATTCCAGACATTTAATGCCTCTGTGGTTTATATACCACCCAATATCTGTAATAAGAGTGATGTAGGACCTTGTGTCCTGCTTGTTCTGCTGAGAACATGGCATTAACATCAGGGCAGGACCTGTACTGACCCGCACAGGCAAAGTCTTATGGTATCTCAGCACCAAGCCAAGAGTATGGTCCTGGCACAACCTTATTTCAAAACGACTGTTTCACACAACTCAAATGTGCAGAACAAAACACCCCTGAATAACGTGTGTAATTCAGAGCGATGTGTCTCATATTCATCTTTCCAAAGAAAATCTTGCATATGCTCTAGATATCTATTAGGAATTCCTCAGAGTGAAGGAGATTAGCAAGAACTATACTTGAGCACAGTATAAGTCTAAATAGTGAGTGATGAGGGATAATAACTGCCTAGGGAGCCATAAGGACAAAAGTGTACTTAAGGAGAGTGATGGGTTTCAGCAGTGTCATAACGGCAGCGGCAAGTGGAAGCCACCTTGTTGGAAGGAAGAGAAGCAGCAGAAAGCCAGGGAACTCACTGTGCTACAAAAGCAAAGGGAGATAGGTATTAACCCTTTGTAAATCTGCCTCTGTTTGCACCCTTAATTTTAGGGTCTGTAAACATAATGGCTGGCACTGTTCATGGTTTTCCATCAGCATGGTTTCCTTTTCCACACATAGGAGCAGCCCTACAGGGCTAGAGCAGCATCAACAGACCCCATGCTCTAACCCAGAGCAGACAAAAGCAAAAGCCTGCCCTTACCCAGTCCCACCCATAGCAGCCCTATGCTTACCAAGTTTGCTTTCCAATGAGCTAGTCACCCACAGGAGATTTTACTTCAGTGCAAGTGTCTAGCTTCCACCTGAACATACAATCTCTTTACCCTGCCTTTTTTGTTTGTTTGTCTCCCCTTTCCTGCAATGTCATCTATGCCAAACACATGGAAGTACTATTGACTGTGAAAAAAACAGCACAGCACAAGTTACCTCGACATCCTACGGCAGGAGTTTCAGCACTCTCCCCCACAGTTTGTATCTTGTTTGTTTTGAACTTGCTACCTCCTTCTCAAGCTTCTTTTTATCAAAATAATCTTTCTAGTTCTTTGGCTCTTTTTTCTCTTCCTTATTATTTACTGTTTCTCTGTCACTTTATCCCCCCTCTTTCCTCGTTTAGTTGTTTTCTCATCTTCTTTAACTTCTCCAGTTTCTACAGCCCTGTAGAAAAACTTCCTCTTAGGTATGGTTTTCTTTGCATTAAAATATTCACTGCAAAATTAAGTAGGAATTGGAAAGTTACATCCTCTAGAAGGAAAGATTTCTTACAAGTTTTGTGCTGTGAATCAGTCTTCTGGCATCTAAGTCAACTGCAGATGATATGGAAGTCAGATTTCCCACAAAAAGATGAGATGGAGACAGTGTGAATGTTCTCACATTTGTTATACTTAATTAACCACGTATGCATGATGTTAAGATATTATTCCACCACTCATGGTAGTCCTGTTAAACCTTCCTTTTTGAATCTGCTTTAAATATGATCTGGAGTCAAAATCTCAGCAGTAGTTGGGTCAGGGAGCAATCAGACCCTGGCATCAAGGACTTCCAGATATCCTCTCTTATCCCTTCCGTTATTTTGTATTAGGGCAGTAGGTAGCTCTGTGCAGCACAGGGTGAAGTACAGCCCACAGGAAAGAGGCCAGTTCTGACTAGTCAGCCTCTCTACTTGATGATGGCCAACCTCTCTGCTAGGAAATATGCTCTAGGTGGCCCTGCCTGAGCATCCGACTTGGGCTAGATGACTCCCAAGGGTCCTTTCCATCCTAAACCATTTTGTGATTGATGATGTTAACAGAGCACAGCAAAAAGGCTTTTTTTTTTTCCCAAGTTAAAAGTTTTCTTTTATCTAATACATCATCTACCCTCAGGTCACCAAATAATTTATGCTTGTGATTTTACACCCAAACTAGTGCCTGATGTTAATTTGACAAGCCAACTGGTGAATCCTTAAAACACTTTCCTGTTAAAGTGACTAGACATAGTTGAAACTGTGCATTAGGGCGTCAATCACGGAAACCATCTGTTCTAACAGGGTTCTTTGTGCTTTCCAAATTCAAGCTTTCTGAATGAGATGCTGAATGTTTTATAAAATACTGACAAGAATCAGTATACAAGAAATTACCTATTCAGCATCTCTTCAAGACGATAATTGACAGTAGTCAGTTAGCAAGTGAAGATATTTTGAATGGTTAACACTAGGAAGGATGAGTTATAGTCTCTTCATTAATCCTGTATTAAATTAACCTTCGTAACACTCACAGTTTGATAATTGATTTGCAAAACATTGCAAACAAGCCTTAAGTGCAAGGAGTTGTTTCCCATGGCTAGTCACAACAGCCACAAAACAAATCTGTGATGTGGGCAAGATTTGTTTTCTTCAACTCAGTATCCCAAGGTAATTTTATTTTCAGTCATAATGACTTGCTGTTCTATCACCATCAGCTTTTCCTTTATCATAGTAGCTTTCAAATAAAAAGAAAAACGAAAAAGAAAGAAGAAAAAAAGAGAGAGAAAGAATGGTAGATTGCAGAAAATCTTTTTCCCCACCATGGCAGTCAAGCAGGGGAACTTCTTGCCCAAAGATGTCACGCCATCTCTGTAAACTCCCAGAGTAGGTCCCATACAGGGGCAGAAGGTTCAAACCATGGACCACTCAGTGCCTCTCTCCATCTGGATACCACAACACTGGTATCCTAGGATAAACCACTTACACCTAATGCTCCACTGTTACATTTTATAGACAGTAGGCTGACTGACTGGTCTCAAGTATGCTGCAGCTCTCTGATCCTCAAGTTTAAGGCACAGTCATTGCATTGGTTCATTTCTCACCAAAATACAAACGATCAACTACATCGATCTCTGCTGTCCCCTCTGGCAGAGTTGCTGGTGGTTTACCATATCAGGCTGAGAGGGAGAGGGAGTGAGAGAGAGAATGGGAGATGATTTTTTTTCCTCAGATTTCTTCCCCCCAGACACTCTACAAGAGTATCGATTGACAGGGAAAATATAAATATTTTGGACATGATTACTTCTAGCAAATCCTGGACCTCTCTTAAGAAAATGTAATCAGCCTTTTATGGGATACATGAAGGTAGCAGGGGACACTCTTTCCTACTTAGGGGACACAGTTTAGAGAGAATCAGGTAATACTGAAAGCTCAAAAAAGAAAACATTTTTGACCTACAATATCATTAGAATTCAGTTCATTTTCCAAGTAGCAGTCACCCATTTTTCTCCACACACCCATTTCCTATAGATCTTTATCAATACTTTTAACATCCACACTTCATCTCAAATTCCTTTTAACCTTCAGAAGCCCAGGATGCTCCACAAACAAAACAGCATTCACCTCTTGCTATGTAGCAGCAGAAAACATGATTCCTTCACAACACCTTCACAACACATCTCACAAAACACCACAAGGGCCAAAGCACTTCCAAGAGAGAGCAGAGAACTAACCATACAGGGAGGGAAGAATTCAGTTTAGGTCTTCCTTGCATGCATTTATATGCAAAACAAGAACAAGGGGGAGTGAACATGATGTGACAATTTATTTTTCTAACAATTACAAGAAGGACTGGTACATATACGTTCTTCCCCTGAGCACAGCATTGCTTTCTAGCAGCAGCCTGTGAAGCTCACAATGCCCTAGGTGTTCTCAGAAGGGCTGGTGAACAGGCTGCAGTGATAGAACAGACCTTCGCTTTGTGAAATCCTGCTGACAGCTCCAAGCTGAGCACTGCAGTTCCTTGTACCCTTAAGATAACACAATTGCTTGGATGCAGCAATATCTTGTACAGTTTATGAGATAGTGATCAATCTCTGATAGACAATTCTAATTAGCAGACCTCTTATGTGCAAGATTATGGCATTTTACAGCAACTTACTGTTGCCTATTAAATCTCTGCAGCCATTTTATACAAAATAAAGTAGTTCATAGATGGATCATTTGATACCCAATGCTGTCAGTTATGCTTGTTGATACTGAAGGGTTTTATTGGTATTGCAGCATGCTGGTTTTGATATGAAAAGTCATATCTGTGATACTTAGTGATATCTTCTAAGACCTCAGCATTACTTCTCTAAAGAGCTACTGGCACTTCAGGCTGACACAGAAGGACTACTGTGTCCTGTTATTTCCAAAACACAGTGTTTTTTAGGTACAAGATTTTGTACCTTATAGAGATGACTTTTTTCCTTCCAACAGAGGTGATTCATAATACAATACAGTAATCACAAGAAAAATGACAACTGTTTAAAAAATATGGTTCTCTGTTACAGCCACAATGACATATCACATTTTGCTTGGTTGAAAACATGCTAGAAAATGGTGTTCATCTGAGATGTGTTATGAAATGTCTAAACAGATTTTTCATGAAATAACATCTCTCCCAGAAATCTAGCAGTAAACTAGACAATAATTACACATCTGGGTCTTACCTTTGCTTCCCCATTAGAATTTGTAATGAGCAGACTGAAGTCCACAAGAAATGCTGCAAATAAGATTGTCTTTTGGTTATTGAGTTTCTCACCTGTGTTGAATATGAGTTGGATTCAGGTGGGGTGTTTGAGGTTTTTTTGCTTGATATTTCTGTTGGAAAACTAGGTTTTCCATCATACAGAAGGTGATAAATTACTAGGAAAAAACAGTATCTTTTCTTGTCATGTGTGTAGATTGTTCCAGAGATCTGTTTTCCCTGGTGTCCTTAGAGGAAAAGACAGCATATAAAATAAAGTTTTCCTTCCTCTTCCCAGAAATCCCAGAGCAGCAATTTGAGCTTAAATATTTCCTTAAGCATACTTTAAATTAACCATCGAACGGTTCCAAAACTAAATTTAAAGATGAGTGATCAGCGCAAATTTCATAACAACACCAAAAAAAGAAAAAATATGATTGTAAAGTACTGATAAGGAGGTCCATGATATATGCACTCAAAATGCTGGATATGAACAGATAGAACCCAAAGCACAGCAGGGCAGTTACAAGTCAGTGTAATTCATCTTCTAAAAGATAAGGCTTTTCTAATTTTATGAAGTATTTGTCATATCAAATGCTTCATAGTTCCATGAAAAATTTCTTTGATTTCTATCCCTTAGGATTTTGATGTGCAGCATGGTGTAGCATTCACACAAGGATTAATGTCGAAATTATAAATAAACCACTCAATATTTAGGTGGTAAATGACACTCCAAAAGTTGAATTTGCTCTCTTGACATTAACTTCCCAGCATGGCACAGGACCAGAAGCCTAAAGGGAAGACTTTATTTCATTCAGGAGGCCTGCAGCTGCATTGCTTTCAAACTTACTTTTACAAGTTATCTTTAAATATTAGAAATCTTTCCCATAACTAAAGAAAATATTTTCCTTTCCTTCAGAAATTAGTCAGAAGGCAATATACATACATATGCCTAATACACAGGCACACATTCACACAAAAATATTACTCTGAGAGGAAGAGTTGTGTTATACTGCAATAGTGAAGGCAAGCATTCAAATAGGACCTTTGACATAACCAATCTCTTCCAGTCTTATCGACAGCACACAAGTTGAACCACCCTGGATACCCCTTAGCTTTGCCTACCTTCTCTCCTTGTCTGCCTCCTCCTGTGCCCCGTTCACCTTCTGATTTTTGGCTCAGTGACACTTTCCTTCAGCTGCCAACCCCAATTACTATCGTTGCTGCCAGGTGCTCTGCATATCCTCTGCTAATGAGAAATCTCTTCTGCTCTGCTGAAAAGCCTTGTCTTTCGCTATTTTGGCAGGATTCATTCCCACATGGCTCTTCCCTTCCATCATCATCCCCTTCCTTTGCTGCCAAAACATGTCTTCATTGAGCCACTCTTCCTACAGTTCACTTCTATAATGCCAAGTGGTCATATAGGGCAGTTCCCATGTTCTCATCTGAATAACCTGACTTTAACCAGGGAGTGCTTCCCTCCACTGCACACTCACAGATAGAATGTAGTAGCTTTTATAATACCTTTCCATGGCATAAAACAGTTTACATTAAAAATAACAACAAATACAATTAATACAATTTTTTCTTTCCTTTTTTTTTTTTTTTTTT
>VXAB01009102.1:276291-390249 GCA_013399175.1 Odontophorus gujanensis | reverse complement strand
TTTTTTTTTTTTTTTTTTGCCATGAGTGGTGGGGAGCACTGTGCACATCCTGAAGTTTTTGTTAAATTTGGCATCACTCGAGGTCCCACAGACAGGAGTAAATCTTCCCCCTCATCCACATTCGGGTGCAGTTTGCGTCTCTACTATATATTCTACACTCCTGCTGTTCTTTACCTATTCTGGTAGAAAGATCAATGCATAAAATATGCAACATAGACCTGTGGAGTAAACTGAAAGAGTAAGTTTATTCCAACTTTGATGAAGGGAAAATGCGTTTCCCTTGTCTATTCCCCTTGGACTACATAGGCAGGAAAAGGGAGTTCCATGGTATATCATAGGAAACGAGAGAGATGTTAGCCCAAACACCTTAATCCAGTAAAAACACAAAAACATTTAAAAAGGCAAAACACATTTCTAATAGTTGATTAGAACTGTGTGACATTTATAATGCAGTAGAAATACCACTACGATTTTTAAAGCATGGAACTTGTGGAGTTAAAGATTACATTTCAAGTACATATCTCAGATCTCATCCAAGAATCAAATTTAATAAAAATCTACTAGGATGCCTTAGGTGTATTTTAAACATCCATAGTTTTTCATCCAATATCTTGAGATCTATATCCAAAATGAAACTTAAGTAACACAGGATGTAAACAGCACTCATGCTGAGAATAATTCACTTCCTTGTAATGATCTTTTTTACCTGATTATACACATCCATCATGGATTAACTTAAATTTTTTCAACTACTGTTCTTCCTTTTTTTCCTATTTTATTTGGGTGACCCCCCAAAAAACAAATAAACAAACAAGCCTTTTCCACATAACGAAAAGTTAGGAATGCAACAATAATTTATAATTTTAATATTAATTTTTATCTGATATCTTACGTCACTTCATTAAAAACTACCAAATTTCAAATTAAAAGATTAATTTATTTCACATTCTAGAGGTAGTAGATTTTGTTATTTAAAATTGCGTATGAAGCATGTAGAGAAATGATCTTTTGTTATGTGTTCCCTGTACCACATCCACCTACTGACGTGCCCTCAAAAATTACCTTCAAAAAGAGAATTATTTGAAAATGCTCTTGTATTTTTCTCTTTGTATAGATAGAAAACAAATATTTCATTGCCCATGGTTATTTAGAAGACAGCCTAGAAAGTCAGGTAAAAACAGTGACTGAATACAAATCTTCCACCTTCTTTTCTCAGATGCATTCCCAATAAATTATGTTGTGTAGTAAGGCATAACACTTAAAAAAAAATTAAAAAAAAGAAATAATTATTACTTGGAAGATAAATAGTAGATATGTCAGCCAGCAGATCAGCCAGCTACTTTTCCTAGTTAGAAATGCAAACAAGAATTGACCTGTATCACTTCATCTCAAACCAGTTACCAGAGTGCATCTCCTCCAGAAGGCAGGCCAAGAGAACTCAAGTCAATGACCATGGATAAAAGCTTTTCCGATAAACTCTCAATTCATTAAATCAAATGGAGACTTTAAATTGATGAAGATAATAATAAATTATTTCTTAATCCTGCTGTATCAATCTATCATACACATTACTTCAACAAAACGAGCAGTCACACTAAAAGCTTTATGAAAGTCATCTCGTCTTCATTTGGAGTTCAGTGGTGAATCGGGGCAGGAGAGGAATTATAACTGGAAGATATAGAGGAGAGTCGGGTCACAACTTCTGAGCAGCAATTTGGGAAGAAGAACCTCATGCTGGCACTGTGTTGTGACACTCAGACCATTGTCAGCATTTGCAGTGGACTGTACACATCTACCCTTTGCCAGAAGCCCAGTGGCAATATTCAAACTCACCACAAGTAGGTAAAAATTGGAAGGAATTGGAATTCCAGCCTTCGTGGAAATGCTAAATCTCATCTGTGCCTTACTCTCAAAGTTAAGAACAGAAAATATAAAAACTGCTACAACTGTCTAGTTTAGTCAGTATAAAAGGAACATATCAAAGCCTATTAAAGAATATCAGACCGATATTATGGTATGGAAATTTGCAGTGTTAGGATTGGTTTCATCCTCTAATTGCTGTTAGGAACATAAGAAACAGGAAATATTTACAGTCATTTGCTATCTGTAGAATATAAACATCAAGACAGTGAAAAATAGAGTCCAGTCAGTCTGCTGCTGATATGCTAGTTAACTGGAACTGTGTTAGGTTATGGTTACTATCTAAATTTAGGAAGTTGCAGTAATCTCAGTTAAAATTTTTGAACACCTACAAAGCACTAGGGTGCTTACACTACAGCAATGACTCCATTACAATCTCCCTTTCATTTCATATTTAATCTTAGATGCTTAAAAAGACCAAATGAGTTTTACTATGATACTACTGTTCTTGGAGAACCTGAATGCTCAGAAAATCTTTACATTTTATGCTCCATAGGTCAACTGAGCTCTCTGTCTATACATCACATTGACTCTGAGCTGCAACATCTGAGAGATCTAAAAACAAAAAGTAAACCAAGAAATGTTAGACTCTGAGTTACATTTCACTGCAGACATTTTCTATTCACTACAGAACACACAAAAGGTGAATCTGATGGGAAACACTGCATGAAAGGGTATTGTCATAAGATTTCAAGCCCAGCATCGAAGACTCAAAACTTCAGATAAAAATCCAAAGTTCTGAAGTTCTCCTTGTCATAGCGTTTCACACATACACAGCCATGTAGGAATCTCAAACTATTTTATATTTCTTATATAAATAAATCCTTATACAAATAATCTTGTGACATCCCTGTGGGACAGATGTACAGTACAGACATTTTACTGATAAGGAAACTTAAGCACAGAACAAAGTACTGAACTATGAAACTGACATTTACTTTCAATATATAAAATGAACTCTTCGGCATCCAAATAGTAGTTAAAGCATTCACGTTTAGAGCACCTTACTCTCTAAAACCAGAGTTTTCAAATACAAAATACATAAATACTAAGGATAATCTAGCTGAGACTTTAAGTTTCAAGTCTTACAAAAAGACAACATCCACATAGTACATTTTCAAGCAGCAAACCTAGGGAGAAAGCAGAGGTCTAAATATTAATAGTACCTCTTTTGCCACTGGACCTAATGTTACTGGAAAGAGTTCCAATTACATCTGGCCTAGGAGTGTGCTGATAGGATGTTTATTTATCACCTTGATTTATATCAGAAATAGAAGCACGGGAGGCCAGCTAGTAACTATTGCCAAGAGCCGGTATACCTCAGAAGAAAATAAGTACGTTCCTCTTATCCTCTAAACAACTTTAGCTAGTTCTCTGTAGCAAAGCATTCTTCAAGAAAACTCAATGTGAAGCACTTTTATGTTTTCCTTAAGATGTGAACCCGAGCCACGCATTTCCTTTTCCTGCCTTCAGAATTTGGTCACGCCATCTTCCCCCACATACCGCTTTCCAAACCTTTTCTTCTCTTCTGGCACAGAAGATGACCCAGACAACACAAAAATCACCCAAATCACCCCACGTCTCCAGCACCCACACTCCCACACACAGGTTGGTTCTGCTATGGCTCGCACAGCTTATATCCCCTCCAATAAATTTTAATCAGATACTTTGTACCCAGGTGTACTCACATCTGAATCCACCCAAAGCGCTGTTGTTGCTACGGAAACCACTTCCCCGTTATCAGTACGCTTGGCTCAGCTGCCTCCTTCCCTCCATTTCCCTCTCCCTTTCTATTCCCTCTTTCCATTTTTCCCCAGATCTGGCACCAGGTTATGAGCATTTAACTCCCTCTTGGTCTGCAACTTCACTTCAAACGCTTGTGGAGACCCTGCAAATAGAATCTGTGGTATTTAAGGTCTGGCTGTCCTTGCACCAGCTTGTTACATTTAATTAGTCCCTGTGCAGCAAGGGTCAAGCAGATCCCAATGGGCTGCAACGAGCAGTTCTACCATGCTGTGAAAAGGGACAAAAACTCAGCTCTAGGGTCCTCTTACAGCAGCTGTAGGAATTAATACACCAAACAGGGCAAAGGTGAGATGAATATCCAGGTGGACAATGTTTTTTCTTAAATTATTCTAAGCAATAACGCTCCAGGACTCTCCACTAACCCCACTACAGGAAGAGTTGTTTACCACTTTCTGAGATATGAAGTCCCCTGAGCCATTTGACTGCAGAATTGATTTTTGACCCTTTTACTTCCTTGCACTCTCTTAATGTTTAAATGTTGCAGCCACCCAGCAGGCCACAAGGGCAGCCAACGTTCAGGACCATGTTCTCATAGCTATGAGCAGTGCATGCAGAGTAAAGCTCCAGCATGGCAAGCACACGGATTAAAAAAAAACCACAAAACTGGAGAACTTAGCCTTTCAGTGTCCCTCCTGTATGTCAAGACCCAGAAGGGATAAATGTAAACCAAACCACTAGATGAATAAGAAAGTGCAATAAAAAAATCAACAAAAATTCATTTTCTTAAAAAAAAAAAATGGCTGATAAGATCATTATTTGAATAAAAATCTCAAATTATATTTCATACATTAAAGGAAATGGAAACACGTTCAATATATAGAACTCACTAATGAATGAGCCCCTTTAACCACCCATTGTGTTCTTGGTTACTAACGCAATGGTAACTAACACAAGTCAGCATTTTCTACATTCATTACACTTCTCCCCTCAAGCTTTTATTTACATTAATCTTCATATAGTCAAATGCAGAAGAAAACATACAACATATAGAACTAAAGAGTGAGAAACCACTAATATTATACAGACTTTCTGGGTTTTTGGTTTTCCAGACTAAACCTCATTGTCATTAGTATTGAGTGTACGGATCCTGCTGGGTCTGTTGCGGTTGTCCTATTGACTTTCTCTGGATGAATAAGTTCCTGTCAAGAGCATCACTAAATATCCACTTTAGAAAAGCACTTTTAGCCATAAAGAGCACATTTTCCCTTCCTTCTCATAGTTAGGGTCAGCTCTGCTAAGCAAAATGAAACTGCGATCTTTGGAGACATATATAAGTAAATACTTCATAGGCATTAATTAGCATTTTCTCTTTTAACTTGTGTTTTACATAGGGAACCAGAGGCTGCTGGTGGTCCTGTAGTTCCTACTACCGCCAATAATCATAGTAACAAACACTTACACTGCATCAATCTTCAGATGCTTGAATAGGAGGAATCTACATTCTTTGGGCATAGATTTTTAAAATGTAAGAAACTAAGTTACTGATTCAAAACCTAACACACCTTCTGAGAGTTTCTTTTTACTCAGCAACCAAATCGGGGACAGATCCACGGCACAAAACATCCGAAGAAGTCCAGAATGTGCATTTGGGATTTCAGTTAATTATCTGAAAATAATCATCCAGAGAGGAGTGAAGCACTGGCTCATCTACATTCAGCATCAGTGTCAGAAGATGAAGGTTGAAAGAAAAAAAATCCTGCAGAAACAAGACTGCAGAAGGAAAAATTAAAGGTCATCCCTTTATTGGTCTGTGGCCATTTAGAAACAGCAAAGCAAATGGTCACTGAGAACATAAGCCAGTGGGTCTGCATCTGCCAGAAAAAAAATAAAGCACAGCCAATTTCTTCGGACAGTTCATGTCCAAGGTTAAAGAGTTTTTAATTGAAAACTACCACTGTCACTGGCATAGCAAACAGTGTTGATACTGTACCATAAATAGACAAAGAACTCTTAAAATTATTTTTAAGAAATTTCAGAGTTCTCAACTCACATATCAGAGTTTGGGCACAAACCATGAAATGCATGTTCCATTACTTTCCTAGGTGATCTTCAGAGTTAAGGCTCCCACTCCCACCACAAACCCCACAGACACTCATGAATGCACTGCTCAATGGTTACAAAAGCTATATTGTGGCTATAATTAACATTATCAATAAATCTGTTTGTTATACAAAGCTCAGAGGCAGGTGGAAGAGAAACTGTGATTTACTGAACAGTTCCTTAGAAGTGTTAGAAACACAAGGCACAGCCTCCCTTCAGCAGCTAAAAATGCTGGCCAGGAAGGTGAAGTAGGGGGAAAAAAACATTTGGTCATACCTACCACTTATGGCTGTGACTCATCATCATCATGATTGCCTTCTGTTGCTATCATGTACTTAAAGGGTTCTTTAACATGATGTGGCAGAACAAGTGTTTGCATTCCTTAATGCCCTCAGGTTGCTTTACCTGGGGCTCATGATTGCCTAGCTCACCTCATCTATCAGCCGTGCAGAGGGGAATATGCTTATTCCTGTCTTCAGATTCTCATCTGAGATGTAGAGCTCACTGTTTGAACGTATGAATATGTAGTTAAGAGGTAGAAGTTGTCAGAAAATCATGCAGCTAGTCACTGGAACAAACAAGGGAAGAGAAATGTCTTAATACGAGAGCTATCTTGACATTTCCCAGCACAACCAGATCTGACTGTGGTCTGCAAGAAATCAATTCACAGGGAAGCCACAAATACCAGCTAATGCCTCAATTCATAAACTTTTATCCGTGCTGGTGTGAAAGTCCAATTAAAGCAAACAGGACTATAGTCCCTTTAGTCCGATTTCAAGACCACAGCTGACAGGAAAGCTCTCTGGAATGAAGGCAGTCGGGTAGAGTGGAAACCAGCCCTAAAAGTTTTTATCTGTCTACATCCATGTTGTCCTTATTTTACCTATCCTGGACAGTTTTAAGTAATGTGATTGCTTAGTGCCTTACAAAGCTAAGGAGTATATAAATATTGATTGCTACTGGAAAGGTTCCAAAAGCCTTTTAAACTAACACTTTTGTTCTGCACTCATTAATTATTATTCACATATTTTGGAAGGAAGACTTCAGTTTCACTCACTTGACAAATGCTTTTATTAAGTATTGTGAATAAGAAGCTTTTATATGACTAGATAAATTGTTGGAAGATTTTTGTATTTTCCTTAAGACCAAGGATTGCTCCTTCAGAAGGGCTAGTTTTGATGGAAGGGAAGAAAGGTTAAAATAGTGTACAGCATAAATAATTTCCAACTAATGACCTGAAATTTCCGGGTCAAATCTTCTGTAGATTTATTATTAATCTCTTGACTTCAATTGAACTATGGTTTAATTTGGGGAATTATTTTTAAATAAAATTAGGGATTTTCTATAATTGAAAGATATTGCTAGGTTTAGTTGTTTTCTCAGGTTTTTATTGTTAGGAATCTTGATTTGGACTTTCCTCAGTGCATGGTAAGCTTCTGACAAAGATAAATATTTGCATCATTAATGATAATTGGGTCTATACCAAAAATTATTCTTACATATACTGTAATGGAAATGGAAATAACCATGAGGACAGACACTTATTTAATGGAAAGTTATGTTACATATAAATGTGCTTGCAATAATTATTTCAGAAGACTGTGAAAATAAATTGGAGATGAAGAGCCAGCACTGCATATCGTATCTCCAAATCTCTGTTCCAAAACCATGCAAGGTCAATGATAGGATTAATTTCTTCCACACAGGTGGTAGTCTCAGGAGTTGTTTAAAAAGGTATATAATAATTTAAGTCATGGGTGCCCATGAAGGGAAAGTGGAAGAGTGTTCCTTGTTTCTCCCCAAACTGATAAAAGTCAAGACCCACTGCAACTGTCTCTGTAAGTTTGCTGAATGAGATACAGGGAACTGCTTTTCTATGTATCCAGAAGTGTTTAATTGCTGGTTCTGAAACACAATGATTACCCAAGAAGTTGCCCCTTATAAACATATCATTGCCCAATTGAAAACACAAAACTAAATGAGCCTCTCAAAGTTTAGGACAGGTTTCTTGCAGCATCTAATCACGAAAAGACTATTTGATTATATTAATCAAGAATATTACATCTGAGATGATAAAAAGCCTATTGAAATTATACTTATCAGGAGGCAGACTGATTTTCTATCATTTACTCTTTATTACAGACCTGTTTTCAGTTCTTGTGCTGAAGGAAAAACTGCTGCACTGCAAGGAGCAACTCAACAGAGAAAAAAGGTAAAATTTCCTCTTCTACTTAGAAGCTATAGCCCAAGAAACTCAGAACACAGAGCTCCAGGCCTTATGTTTCATCTTACATTTTAATCCTGAAAATGTAAAGTAATTCCCATTTAGATGAAGAGCTTTAATAACTGTTTTACTTACACTGTGAGAAAGTAGAGAATTTATTTCTTTAATACACAGTGAAGTTCAGGACATCTATATTAGTTGAAATCAGTTGTTATCTAGTTTTCAGAAGTGCACGCTTATGCTGAAGCAACACTGGCTGGTTGAACTGGTCTGGATGTTTCCATCCCAGTTCTCATTGCATGGAGGAAACTGGCTGAACACAAACCTGTACACTGTTAGGTAGGTTTAGCAGATTAGTCAGCCACACGCTTGAGTCTATTAATATATAGTTCTATTGCCATGGCAGCAGGTTAAAGTTAGAAGTAACTAGATCTGAATAATTTAAACATGCTAAAAATACCAACATCCAGGTTTAAGTGGTTCTATTTGTCACTACACTGTCACCTATAATGACAATTACCACCTATGTTAGAAAGCCTCCTTAGGAAACTCATCTGCTGCACAAGTAGACAGTTCTCTCATGTATTCCTACTCCAAAACCTATGTTATATAGTTCCAGTTGTTTAGAAAATGAGAAACAATGCTATTGAGAAACTATCAATTCACTCAACTATGGTGACTACATGCAATTTGATTTCTATCACAAAGAAATAACTGAAAATTGGAAGAAAGCTGAAAAGATTTAGTTTGATTTGGTTTGGCTTGGCCTGGCCCAAGAGGCCTCCAAGCAAGTCTCAGTATTATTTCATAAGTTTCTCCTTCTGTATGCTTCCCAGTATGTAAAGATACATGTTAAAAAAGTGGTATTTTTCAACACAAGAAATCTACTCCTCCTGCCCCCCCAAAAAATCGGAGAATACTGAACTGTGTTATACCACATCTCACAACTGACTATGCTTTGGAAAAATAACATGTAGTTTCAGAAAGGTGGTATGAAATGTAGTTCCACTACATCAATTTGGAAAAAGAACAAACTGAATACAATATATTTTTTCTGTTCCTGAGAACTCCTGGCTGAGTGCTCCAGAGCCTCCAATTTAACCCAGTGCCAATCCCAATCAATGTAAAACACTCACCTAAGTAAAGTCATTCAGGTGCATTAGTGCTTCCAGGACTGCCTGTTTGACAGCAGTGAGAAAGAGACATGGCTCACAATCTTAAAAAAAAAAAAAAGTAAAAATTATCTATATCAGTATTTAGTGCAGACACAGAATTAAAGGTCTTCTTGGCTCATCGTATTCATTTCTTAATTAAAAACTAATGGCAAACATTAAACATCTCCCCCATATTGTTTTCCAATATGCAAATTGTAGTTCCTTGCCTACTAATAGTAGCATGCTGAAAGACATGGCTCTGCGCCATGCAAGTTCAAGAAAAAATTGTTTTAACATCAAGTGATTACAACTACAAATTTAACCTATCAGTGACCCGGCTGGGAAGCTGACCTAATGGACAATGGAGGGATGGTTTTAAAAGAACTGAAATCAGTCAATAATGTAACATGGAAGATTATGTGACTATATGTATGATTTCATACAGTTCGGGAATAAGCTTTCTTCTCACTTTAAAGGGTAAATTAACTGCTTTTCCCCCACTGCTCCTATTTCTGTGCCAAATCTGTAGAGTCTAAAACATTTTCATTTGCAATTTACAAGAAATCTCCTCTTCTCAATCCATCTGGATCAGTTCTTCCCTAATGGCCAGACCATAAAGCTATGGATAGATACGCATGTATTCCAATTGCAAAAACAAATCCAGCACTTGTACTGTGACTTTTCCCATGTATGCTAATAAAGTTCACTATGTGCCACTTGGACTGTCTCTCAGGTCACGCACATGAAAATGGCCTGGGGTGAGATTGTTTTTTCTAGGGAGAAAAATAAAATCATGAGAAAGCTGTTTTTATCTACAACCACCTCTTCCATGAGGCTCCAAAGAGGGCAATAGCCCAATACAACCAAATTAAAGGAGTAACTCAGTCTCTACTTCAGGGTCCTCAGTTACTCCCATGAAGAAACATGCAGACTGTGAGATGGTGGTTCAAAGGAGCCTCTCTTTTTTCCAGCATCTTGCACAGCTCAGTGTAAAACAAGACATTTTGTTAACTTTAAATTTCTGGATGGAGAAAAAGTAATGACTCCATCTTATGCCTTCAAAGCAAGGATGCTGCCAGACACATTCGACCAGTTGTCAGTAGGGATGCAGATGCCCTACATTAGTAGGTTGACAATGAACTGAATGTCCTGGCAGGTTGGGCTTACACCCTGGCAGGTTTGGTGCAGTTGTGAGTAGGAGAAAGCCAAACGATTCAGGGGGGCCTAACACCCTCCCTGGGAGCAACAGAAACAGGGCAGTTTGTTCCATAGATGGAACAATAAGTACTGTCTTTTTCAAAGCCATAGCTACCCACAACATAAGCAGAGGCTAACTGGCAAGCAGAGCTGCAGTAAGGAGTCTCTGGAAATGATTTTGAGGAGGAATAGCCAGCTAAGCTTACAGAATAAGCTGACATTGATAGCTGTGTGAAATGCAGATACAGGGAGCAGAAACATTTTAAATTTGAGCTGCTGTTGCAACCATGGATTTCTAGCACGACTTCATTTGTTGTCCCTGCTAGATTGCCACTCTAAATATCCATTAGATTATGCTGTGCTGGGAGATCCTTCTCCTAGGATCATTAGGCATCTCTCAGAGTAGTTTCCCAACATAAAATGAAAGTTACAATTTAGTGGTATAGCAGCAGTTATTGAAATTGCTCTGGTTTGGCTGGCTGAGGCTTCCAAGGTGGGGAGAGCAGTGAGGGTGGAGAGAACAGCCAAAGCAAGAAGGAGTGGGTCAGGCATAACTGGGCAGTACCTGCATGTAACCCACATGTACGCATAGTAGATGCAGACTAAATAACCAACTTGAGATTATACAGCTGGTTCAACCTTTTTTTCCCCAACTGATAGGTATGCCCAGATTTCAGATGGATTTGTGCGTCAAAGTAGTCTCGAATCACACGATTATTTCTGCACACCTACAATTGGCACCCCTAGAAATAAGAAAAATCTGAAGATGTAAACATTCAAATAACAGTGGCATTCGTAATTCTAAAGGAAACATAAGGAAAGCTTACAGTAAGAGTGGAGATGTCAGCAATTTTGAAGGAATAGTCAAGATAGTCCCTGGAGATTATAAAATACACTCTAAAGAAAAGTGCAGGAGAGTTGATAGATACAGACAATTAAGAGCCCAATATCAAATAATCCTGATGCAGATAAAACAGAATTAGAGATTCAGAACCTAACAATTCAGATAATCAAAAGAAAACTGTTTTTATAGTGAAATGCACTGAAAGTGGAAATATAATTAAGAACAAGTGTAAAAGAATAGCACAAGTATGTAGGAATTGAACTGAAAAGGCCATAACACAAAGCAAGTTATAACTAGCTATTAATATAAATAAGAAAGCCTATAAATGCATTATCCATAACAGATGATAAAGAACCATCAAGCTCACTTGTTTTAGTCAAACAAATAACAGAATTGCAGAAAAGCTCAAGTACCCAAAGATTTTCTGAATTCAGTTTTCACTAAGAAGGTTAATTACAGTCAGATACTTAAACAATTAATTTCATCTAGGAGATAAAAGCGTAGGGCAGGAATGAGAAAAGGACAGGATGAAGAATATTCGAGCTGAATGCAGTCAAGTTTTAGGGACACTTTCAAGTACTCAAGGAATTAACTTAAGCCATCTAAGAACCATTAGCAATTATCTTTGAGAACTCTGAGGACGGAGAAATCCTAGGGGAACTGGCAAGGGCAACAGCACCAATTCATAGCAAAGAAGGTGGAAGGAGAGTCCAGAGATTTAAAGATCAGACTTCTACAGTTGGACATGTATTAGAACAATATGTAAAACTGACAAAAATATTGTGAAGATAGAATACATGGATCTCTTGAAAACAAATTAGGCCAGTCAACAAAAACAGGTATTTTTGACACTGATAGAGATGTGCAAAGTTGTAGACTTGCTTCAGTAAGGTAAGATGTCAGATACATCTAGAAAATAAATTCTCTCAAGTTTCATAAGCAGACTTGGGAAGTAGAGCCTAAACAAATTATGAAGCATATAAACCTCTGGTTTTAAAATAGCACTTCAAGCTATTACTTCTGAGTTGATAAAAATAAGATATTTCTGGAGGTCTCCCACAGGAGGAGGCCTTTTCTAGACTTTGTTCTGTTTTGTATTTTCATCTGGGGTAGTAGAATAGAATAGTGCTTTATAGGACTAAGATATGAAGTGCTTTGAGCAAAAGATGCACATTTTCACAAATACAATCGCCTGAGTGGTCCCACAGTAGTAAGCTGACAATAGAGCAGCATTTTGCTAGAGGACTGGGAACAGTTATTTCAAGTTGGAGACATTTCTGTGAAGGTTGTTATGCTTTAAATGCTACACGTAGTTACTGTGCTCAGCAAGTCTGATGTTGTTACCTCCTGCTTCTGAAAGAAACCTAGCAGCAGAGCCAAGCACCAAAGTGACAAAGCTGAAGACAGATATAAGGAGATGAGGATTTATCAGCTGAGATAAGGGGCTTTGGCTACATCATTAGTTTCAGTCACTGTGGTTGAGCAACTGCATAGCTTCCTTCTTTGGACCAACAGGGACAAAGCTAGCTACAAATTACTGGGAACGCTGCATTTATCATCAGCTCCAATTCACTTCCATCCTGAGCAGTAGTAGTACTGCTTATACCTCATGCAGGAGGAAAATGTAATAGTCATAATAAAGAAACAGCCTTTCCACAGCAGCTTGAGCCAAATAGTGTTTCAGACTTCTGGAACACAAAGTATTTACTAGGATAACACAGTCCCAACCATAACTGAAACATTAAGTACATCACAATCTGCAGTGGAATATCTTTTTCTGACAATCAAATCACCATGAGGGCAAGTTAGCCCAGCTGAAAAGCACATTACCTGGGTGGTGTGCTGATCTATGGCAATAATGCTCCTGGTGCTTAGGGCAGATCTTGTTCACAATCACGTAAAGCAGAAAATATGCAGCCCTTTTTTTTAGTTACCTCTCCTTCACTTCATCTTTACTCTTTACCTCATGAAATCGAAGTACCTCTTAAAAATCTGAAACACTACAAGTTTGAAAAAAGTCACAAGTAACAGGAGGTCAACCAGTTACAAAGCAACTGAAGAAAAAAAAAATACATGAAAAGACAAGCTTCACAGAAAAAAATGCTATTTTTTTTTTGCAGTAAAGAATATAAAACACCAATGAAGTTTGAATTGATCAGTGTTACAGATCATCTACAGAAAGTTTCCTCTGTATTTGTAGTACTAAAAAACAAAACTGAGCATCTCTTCCCCATTCCAATGGGCTCAGATTTTTATGCGTAACATTACTTGATCCAGAAAGATATTAATTCAATGAATACACTGCTTAACAGCAAAACTGAAGATAAAACTTCTGATACCAATTGTTGATATTATAGTTGCCTATTAATCAAAAGAAAAATTGCTGACATCTTGCATATTAAGCTAAATTAGATTCACAGAGCTATTGGAAGAACAGCACGTAAGGAGTTAATCCCCATTTGCACTCTTCCACATACTTTGACTTCAAACACAAGGACTAACATGAGTGAACTAATAACAGAAACAAAAAAGTACAGATTAGATGAAGTCTATTTGTTTTAACTCCATGCTGAAAAGATCGGGCTGAGATATTAAACTTGATCAAGGTGTGCTTTCTTGAAGCCCATCAGACTCTGATTACACAGAACAATATAAGTTATTTTCCTAAGCACTTTCTCCTATCAGTGCTTCCCCATGAACTGGTGATTGGTCATTACAGTATTTTTCAATTTTAATGAGAACAAACTTCTGAAGTAAGACGTGAGCAGTGCTTTCCTTCACTTCTTCACGGATATTACAACTCTAATACAAAGCAGCAAGATGTGTCACAACCCTTTTTTTTTGTCCAAGTAATAAAGTGTTTCAAAGCCATGCCCCTCAGGCACTGTATACACATACATGCACAGATCCTGCTGTGTACTGAGACTGAAAGCTACAATACAACATTAAAGGGATATTTTTCGTTCAAAGACCATTTAAAACTCCCACTAAGACTTATGGATCTATGCAAACCCATTAGGAAAGATGAATATACTTCCCCCACGAGCATAGCCTTGAACTGCAAACCAAGAAGGGGTACAGAGGTCTGATACAGAGAAGAAAACCTTGAAAATCTGCACTTCTAATAGAGGTGTACCTACTTATCTCACTCAACAGTGAGTACAAAGTAGTATTACTCACCTCTTCTGCTAACTTTATGCAGATATTCTCAATGGTAAGAGGTAAGTGTCAATGATATTTAAAATCTACTTACAAATCAGCCCTTTCCTTCCTCTCCATCTACATCCATTTGCTTGGATGAAGATCTCTCCATGGTATTCAAATACCCATCTGCTGAGAAGTCAATCATTTGCTCAAGGACCAGCAAACTTCAGCAGGTTTCCAGGTTACTTTGTTTTTTTGTCAATTTTAAAGTGTTTTGTTATAAACAATAGTCTTAATGAAGCATTCTTCGTGAAACAGGAAGAAGAGAACTCTGCTGACAGCTATTCTTCCCCCACATCCACCTGCCATGGAGGTGGATGTACCTGTTATTAGTTTTTCATATCCTCAAAGCCATTCTTAAAAGCATTCTGTGTGGTTGCCTTTCTCACCTCCGAAACTGCAGATCTCTCAAGGCCAGGTTGTGATACTCCTCAAAAAGAGCTTTAAAGTCCAGCGGTGTCAAATGCCTTCTGTAGCTCAGGCATGAGCACTCGATAGGAATGACAATTTGTCCTTTATAGGAAAGAAAGAGAAAGAAACACATTGAAGTTACTTTGTACAGAAGGCACATACGATCACATTGGATTTCACAAAAGTAAAAGAAATGCACTTATCTGAACCAGTTCTTCACTCGCTTTTAAGAAGATTATGGAATATTTCTTCTACTGTGTCCTCCTGCACAGTGTCATTGCATAGACTGAAACTAGCATAGACAGAAGGAGATGCAGAATTAAGTGTAATTTGTCCTCTTTAAGGAAACGTTATTTTCTAAAGTAGCTCTCAAGAAACCGTAGTTTTCCCACCTGTGTTACCCACTGACTGACTTGTTCAAGTTATAGTAGCAATACCTTATTTCTTCACTTTAAAGAAGAGATTTTCTAACTTGAGTACTGTCATATTGATTTGCCTCAGGAACAGCTATATATGCCTAACTACATGTTTCCAAAATGCTGGAGACATCCTGGTGCTAAACTTCCCCGTCAGTGAAACCTCCCACTGTACATTTTCCCTTACCCCACTAATCTGGACTAACCTGTAAGAAGTTTCTCACGTACACAGGAAACCTTCTGTTAATTTCAACACTTCAGACATTTACAGATAGCCTGAAGTAAACCCATGGCACAAAGCATGTTCGCCTACAGACAGAAGATAATCTATTAAGATGTAGCAGGTGGTAAACGTGCTCATACAGTAACCGGAAAGATTTGTGTCAGTTGACCCCAGAGAAGTCCTTTGCTATACAGCTACAAGTAGGAGTGATAAATGTTTCTGCCCTTTTGAAAGACAAGGATTCTTTAGGTTTATCTGAGATTTTTGGTTACCACCTGCCTAGACATCTATCCTTTGCTCTCCACCATATACAAATCTACTCTGTGCTCAGCACCACTGAGAAGCATCTGACCTACTGCCTGCCTGCTTTAAAATGGATTTGTACATCTTGGCAAACTCAAAAAGCCTCAGGAGTACAGGATTTATTAAAGATCTACACCACAGATGCATTGCACTCACTAGAAATGACTCACCATACATTTCATCACATCCTCCTGCTCAAGAACTCGGAAAGCATTGCCACTAGCCCACTCCAACTAAGCCCAGTGCTGACCTGTCTGAACTTCTGTTACCCCTGCTAGACCGTAAGTGTATCATGCTCACAACACTGATGAAAGCCAGAACTGCAGTGCTGGTTTGTGATAGTCCTGGATTACATCCTACATTAGCCCACCACACTCAGCTGTGAAAGGAAGAAGTGTTGCCACATGTAACTAGGCACAGCAAGTTGAATACTGACAGATGTTCTCTTCCACGTGCTGGAAAAAAGCCTTGACAGTGGTTTTAGGCTCCCTCATCAGAATTCTGCACAGTGCCAACACCACTAGGTAAAACAAACAGCACACAAGAAAGCAAGAGACTAAGGAACAAGTGAATCAACCAGTGAAATGAGTGCTTACAAACACTGTTCTTAATTCATTCTGATTTGTTTCTCCAATGCACTTACCTTTCACCACCACCCAGCTCAAAATGAGTTCTTGACCTCTGGTTCTCTTGAGCAGATCAACCCATGCATGTGTACAGCTCCATGCCAAGGCACAGATGTTTCATGTTATAGCTGTTGGCTCACTGTACTGCAACTACTGCCTATTTTTTAGAGGACAGTAAGAAAAGGTGAGGGATGCTGGAGCCTCGGAGGATCATTCACTATTTTTGAAAAAGAGAAATTAAGTTTTCTGAAACAAGCTACTGCAGTCTGCAGTAGATTTATTTGCCACTCTGCTTTGGTTTTTGAATCAGAGAAGTGTACATAATGTGAGAGTAGAGCAAGATGTGCTGCAGCTTTAAATCCAGATCTTATTCAATGCAGGAACTCAACATTTTGATTATTTCAGACGATTTAAGTATGATCTTTGTTTTAAACTAGTACACCATGAGAATGGCATAAAAGGTTGATCTTTTTAACAGGAAATTGATTACAGAGGAAGTTTCAGTGCAGAACTGAAGTAGTGCAGATATTAACTCTTCAGCAGTGAAAAATAATCACTGAAATCTCTAAGCTCTGATTTGAAATATTTTAGCAAATAAACTGAGCTTCATTGAAATATCATTGCAACAAAGGCTGATTTTGAGGACTTTTTGTTGTTATTTGCTTGTTTCATTTTGAGACATTTATAAACAAAAAAAGGAAAATTGGATAAAGCTTTCTGAAAATACAACTTTCCTACTTTGCTGGTGTTTGTTCCATAAGAATTATGGAGCAATTATGAAACAAATATCCAATATACACATGACCAAATCTACACTATCAAAAGTTTCAATCAAAACTTCCACACTACTGTTACTATCTTTCCAATCTTTTCCTATATTCAATAACATTAAAATTAAACAAATGAAACCTATTCCGCAGCAGCATTCCAGGCCAAAGCCCAGGCCTACGTGCTTCCACTCAGATGATAGGCCACATTTCTGCTCTAAGATAATTTCACCACTTCAGGTAGACTCATACACCTTCTGCTACATCTCAAGTAGTTACCCTGAAGTGAAAGTGCTATTGCTTCTTGACAGAATCCCCTCAGAACAGCCACTAGTTCACTGAAACATCATACTGAGTACAATTTCCCTCCTAACCAGACATGCACAAGACAACTTAGTTTCATATAGGATGCAAAATCTACTCTGCTTTCCAGCTGAACATAAAAAGCTCACTTCCTACCACTCCTTTCATCTGGAGAATTCCACTGGTGAAATGCAAACAGTTGCCATCTAAGATGAAAAATATAGAGAGATGAAGGTGGACATCATAGTAAGATAATTTCCCAAGTTTAGTATTTCATTCGCTACAGGTAGCAAATAGCAGCAGTATCATCCAAAATGTAATCACTTCTGATAGTAGCTAGGCGCATCACAGATGTTTAACACTAGTCACTGAATTAATTATCACAGTGGAAGTCACCCAAATGCCTGTAACTGCTGGTAATTTCTGGAAGTCAAGGGAAAATGCAAGTGTTCTTCATGAGGGGACATAAATGAAAAGTAAAATTCTACAGCCCATCATCATCTAAATAAAAAACAACTTCCATAACTTTAATAAGAGAGACAGAGGGGAAGAAAACAGGAGAAGGATGCACCCACTGACCCATTCAGGAAAATAATGAAATAAACAGTTGTCATTCATTTGTGCAAAACAACGGAGGAAGTTCCGCACAAATGTGAGTAGGAACTTCTTCACAGTGCAGTGATGGAGCAGTGGCACAGGCTGCACAGAGAGGTGGTGGAGTCTTCTCCTCTGGAGACATTCAAGACCCACCTGGACACCTACCTGTGCAACCTGGGCAAGGGAGCTGCTTTGACAGGGGGGTTGGACTAGGTCATCTCTAGATGCCCCTTCCAACCCCAACAATTAGGTGATTCTGTGAAAACCTCTTAGTTCCCAAATTACTTGAATTCCTGTCCTGCTTACATGTAGATTTTCAAAGTGTTTCTTCTTAACTAGGGAGCCTAGGAGCCAAGCTACTGCTTGCAATGTGAATACCCTGAAACGGGCCCTAAGGGAGTGAGGAGAACACATTCACCACAACATAGCTTCCCAGACTGGTGCTTAGGGCTTGGAAACAGCAGAGACCACACACCTTTTACAGACAAATAGGGCTGCCGAGAGGATTGCTTGTTTCTGCAGCTTCAGAGACACCGTGCCTAATAATAGCTGTCAGTGGAGGTGAAAATGCCTTCTGGGGACGAGAAATCACTTCTACAGCAGTGCTTTTCCTTCCTTTTCTGCCACCTCAATACAAGACTCCCAGGATACACTGAATACTGGCTTAGGGAAGCACATCTTGAAGTTAACACTTTCCACATTCACTTTTTTTCCCACCTGTGCTCACTAAATTGTGAATAATGACACCAATACACCACTGCAAATCTTAAGTCATAAGCAAAAGGAGAAGCCCACTGAACTCAGTTAGCCAGTGTATTTCAGACTCCTGCATAATAGGTGCTATGCCTGGGAGTTGCCCAGAAGCCCTCTCAGAAAGGTCACAGATTCCCAAAATCTCCTCTGCAGCCACTGTTTAAAATGGAAGTATCAAACTGAGAAATATTCTGTGTGGGTTTTTATGACCTTTTTTTAAAGCACGGATACCTCCTACCTGTGAACAGAAAATATGTTAGTAAAAATAGATTGAAATTATGGCCAGTATTATTCTTAAACATTCAGAAGCCTTGAAAAAAAAAAAAGTCAAGAAGAAGAAGAGGTAAGAAGTCACTTTCACATTCTCCCTGAAATATGGGTAAAAATAGTTGAATGTACTTGAATCAACGTGAATCAAGGAGACTTGTATAGACTTGTTTAAACTATGCTTCATAGCTTGAGCAAACAGGTAACTTCAGGAAGGAAGATAAGTGAAGACAAGAAGAGCTGCTGTTTGCAACTCATTGTGCAGGGAGAGTGGTTGGCCCAAAGACCACACCTACATTCTAGGATACATGCTCAGAAGGTGGGAACATCCAATGCATTTGTAACCAATTTCTTGGAAAAGTAATGAATATGTATATGCAATGCCCATAAATGTATAGTCACTGCTTTCCTTGGTGTGCATGCTTGGTGAGTAATCCTCATGCACCCAGTGCTGTAATAAAGGGAATATCTGCTTGACATAACTCATTGGCATGCCAAATTACTCTGTCAGATTCCTGTGCACACGTACCATGTTTTTGGCTGTGTTTCTTACTTGCAGATCTCCAAGTCACACTGGAGCAAGAAGAGTAATTCACGTTCTCTAAAAGACAATAGATTCACTCCTGTGCATCTTAGGAGGAGGAATTTTCATATTATATTGAATGTCTGGTACCATACAGAGAGGATTAGCCACTCCCTTACTGAGATAATACTTACCAGACTGTCACCAACCATTACAGTCTGAATTTAAAGCTGTGGAAGAACAGTTTTGGTTTATGTAATATAAAAGCTAAAGGACCATCATCCATCATACTGTTGTGACAAACACTGCTTAAAGAAATGAAGGAAATATGAGTTATGAACTCTAATATGAATAGAAATTTTACCTGGCTATAAATGAATAAGTGACTTAACGCACTAGGTAATGATATTCTCCTATTAGTATGATTTCTTGAAAGTCTTTCTAGACAAATATATACTGCACTTCAGCCACATGGCGCTTTGACATTTTGCATCAGAAGCTCTTCAGCAGGGTTTCTTCAGGTCTCACTTTACGATGTATAAAATTAATATACATCTCAATGTGAAACAACTTTTTGCCCTTCATGTCATTTTACATGTATCTATCCTGTGTTAAAGCTTGTGTATTCTCTCATTCAGAGGTTACAAGATGTAAACATTCCCTGCAGCAAAGTGTAATTAAATATAGTGATGAAGAAGCAGCTAATTAAAAAAAAATATTTTGATGATAGCTGTGTAATTCTTAACTTCTATAGTGGAACAGATGTGCAGAAAACACTACATGTGTTAACATTGTCAGGAGCATTGCATGAATACCACGTTTACATGACTGTAGGCACTAAAGACCAGAGGTGACAAACATTAGATAAAAGGCTTTTGTGTAAATCACCTGAGCTTGGGTGGCTTTTTGGGCTAGTCTTAGATAGTAGGCATCACCTAACCTTCCCCAGAACCCACCACGGGACAACTCTGTTCTGTACTACCACTTACCAACTCAGACTAACCCACGTATCCAAAACCTGGCTATTTCTTTTTGTAGCAAATCACCAGCCCCTAAGAGTTTCTGGGACTCCGCAACTCACCCAAGTCATGAATGATCTCATAATAAAAATCTTTTTTTCCCCCATGCATCGAAAGTACAGTCAGTTTTCACAAACCACAGAAGTCAAACAGATCACAGTAAGGGACAGATTGGAAACAAATTTCATCTTCATATGCACATGGAAGGGAAGACAATGTAAAATCAATAGCAATATGCTTACTAATATGCATCTTACCCACAGCATGGAATGAAATATACATAAGAAACACTTTCAGTGCAACACAGTTCAATAAAATGAATACTCCAAAAATGAAGCGTCCCCCAAGACATGGAAAACATTATCTGCCCTAAGATAAGGGTACACTCATAGCCTCGATGATCAGCATACAATGATTTATGCCTTCAAAGCTAGCTTTGTAACAAAAAAAATTATTTCTGAGAAAGGCAAAGTTTTGAACATGGAAGTACCACTGATGGGCCAAGCACCCCAAGTCTACTGGCTACTAGGTGATGATCAGCAATATTTGTTTGGAATAACTCACGAATTTCCCATGTCTGTGAGAGAGAACTCATGGGATAAGATAAAGCTAAACAGAATCCTCCACACACTCACTTTGTGGCAATGATCATTCCAGTCATAACATCTTCTTTACACATACTATCTTCCAAAAGTGAGCAAAGAGTAAAATTAAACACTGACTTTGGAAAATGGGATCTTCATTTTCAAAAATTCTGAAAAGTTTGCTCAGTGCTTCTCACCTCTTCACTACGAGACTCATTTCATACATCATTTACAAGGTTTCACCTGATTGAGGTATGATAAGGTGACAAATCAATCCTCCTGTTTAGCAACCATTGGATTTAAAACAATTCCCTCTATCAATTATGATTTGCAGGAGAGAATCAGTTTGATGGCTCTCACAATACATTCAATGATTCAGAGCTTACCTTCAAAACACTTAGCTGGACTTGTTGCACCAGAATAAAGCAATTCCTTCCCTGTACATCTCCCAGTCCAAAAACCTGTATTTATCATTGTATCAGCCAGCAGGAAAGAGACAGAAATTAGCAAGCTGGTGGAAAGACAAAATTATTCATGCTTGTTTGGAAGAGTAAGCATTTCAGTGGTTCTAAGATTTTTTTTTAATCACAAAAGGATATTTTTGTATAACAAATGTTTCTTTAACCTTCAGTGAGTACTATCTTTCATGATGTTAATTTAAGTGGGAAAAGAGTTTCCTGACTGACACTAATTGACAGACCCTCCTGGGGCTTAATTGACTTGAGTTCTTCTCTATAAACATGCACTGTTAATCAGTTTCTTACACACTCTGAAAAAGGTTTGCAGCTGAAACATCAGTGAGGGGCTATAGGCAGACAACAATGATTGTATGTAGGAATATTGTTGAACACTCTAGTTGTGCTACTTGAAAATTAATGTTTACCTAAACTTGCTGTAAAGAGGGAATAGCCTGGGATTCATTAAATGTTGGATTTTTGTTTTGTGAGCGTTTCATTTCCACAAGTGCAGAAGTGGACAACGTTTTGGCTGGTCTAGGCTATAGTAAGTGAAGCAGTTTGCTCTTGGGATGCATATAAAACATAGTATAACTAACATATACAGTTGCAAAACTTCTTTATTATATGTATTTCTGTATGGCAAAAGGAGGCAACGACAGTACCTTTTAACAAGATACAAATACCATGGAGCAATAGCAGGTAAAGGAAAATGGGCTTGTCCCTTCCAATGACAACTCGAGAGGAATACAATCACTATCCAGAATGATGCTACTCCCTCAGCTGCTAACCCTTAAATGAGGGTGAGAAGTGGATGCAGGCTCCACCCCTTTTGGTCACAGCTGAACTCAGTTGCAATTCTTAGCAAGCCCTTGAAGTGTTCATCAGATTTTTGATGATATTTTGCTCCTTCAGTACTTCTTCCTTGAAAGAAGTTGCTCACAGATGTACATACTGTCAAGAAACGATGATGATGACATGAATGAGGTGTGAGAAGTGCTGGATGGGGTTGAGGAAGTGACCAAAGCACAAGCTGTGACAGCTTACATGAAGCCTGCATGGACATGCCTGGGTAAGTACTTTTCACCTACTGAAAATCAGTAGATTTAGATGGTTAGCTGTTAAATTTTGTTTAAAGGTGTATACAATCAGCTCAGATAAGAAGCAGTCCTGTTCCTCAGGGACAAAAGTCATACTTTTGATTTCCACATCCACAATATTCTTGTAGTGATTTCCTATAGATTTAAGGAAAACAAGGAAAAAAATATTGTTTTAGAGACTGGACAGATCCTGTTTTCTTTTCACAGGAAAAAACAGGAAACCAGAATCAAGTAGATACTGAAGTTTTAGTCTACATCTGAAAGATGGTTATTTTAGGAATTTCTTTGTAAGAGCCTTCCTGACATTATGAAAGTTATGTTTCTCCCAACTCCTAGAGACATCTCCTCAAAGAGCATTTGTTTTTCAGCTCCATAATCCTCTGACAACACTTCCAAATTCATGATTCATTCTGAACTACAGCAGCTCTGTGCCTGTGTTTGCAGAGACAATATCCAACAGTAAAAAGACCAAAGAAGATTACAAAATAACTTAAAATAGTCATCGAAACATTTGTATTTTTGTGTCAGCTATTAAACTACAGCAACACTGTATTGCCCTGACATCTCTGCCCTTTATTTGAGAACTTGTTTTTAAAATTGACTTTCTAAATTAACAACTTTTTATTACAAACATAGCCTTTTCTCCAGCTAGCACTGATATTACTACATTCTCATTTTAAATAAATCCTATAATGTTAACTGATTTACTGATTTCTTAAGGTATTCTATGTAATCACAACATATGTCAGTATCTGTTGATAGCAAGGCTGCTCTAATTATAAACATTCAAGGCAGGGTTGGTTTAGGCCCTGAGCAGCCTGATCTGGTGCCTGATTTAATGGTTGTCAATCCTGCCCATAACGGGGGGTTTGAACAGAATGATCTATAAGGTCCCTTCAAATCCAGGGACTTTTATGATTCTAAGATGGGCAATAGTCACTGGAAGTCTGAATTTGTTTCTTTAACACTTATAAAAAGAAAAAAACCCCACAAAAGTTAACCTCACAGCATTGTTTCCTCAATAAAAAGGTTAAGTGGCAAAGCATCAGTTTTGATTTGATTTACTTTGCTGAGGTTGCACAGGCTCCCCCTGTCTCCCCCCCCTCCTAAAAGTATCAAAAAGCTAGTTAAAAAGTAAAGATGTGATTGATGAAGCAAAACCAATTATTTTACTGCCCATTGCAAATAGCAGAGCTGCTTGGTAGAAATAAGAATTGCTGAGCAATGGCATTCCAGATGACTTATGCAGAAGAAAAGAACCTACTCCACAGTTCAGAAAGACTATTTCTTGAGAGTTAATCTGAAAAAAAAAAAAAAAAGATGTTTCAGAAAATAAGGTTGTTTACAGCAGTTTTGCATTAAGTTATGCAGAACTAATCCAGAGGATATTTTCAGAATGCAACCTTTCCTCTTTCCCTTACACACTGGCCTGGCTCCCAGTCTTTGGGCCATCTCTATGGAACTGTTCTACTACTATGACAAAAGAAATCCTGCTCTAGTGATATAAACACATAACACTGAAGTAAAGAGCATTTTACTGACCCACCATACTGACTACACTGCTCCTGTCTATGCACCCCCTTGCTCACTACCTTCTAGTAAAGAAAGAAGCTAAGCTGCATTCAGCAGAACAACATCTGTTGTAACATCCATCCTCATATAACAGGAGCTGAGACTTTTCCCCATCCACTTCACATTAGCTTCCCTCACCCAGCTGTTTTTAAGAAGTACCTTCATGCTATCTTGGGAAAAGCACTTTAGAATTTCCTGGACAGGTTCTTCATTATCCCTCTTTAAAACTCCTCATAACTCAGCTGCTGTGAAGCATTCTGGAACAGCAGCTGGACAGCAGAGGAGGTTCTGCACTATGTTTATTTACAGCATTCTTTATGGTGATAGAAGTTATATACAAGCAGTATTTGGTAGGTTTGCAAAAACGTGGAACAAAGAAGTACAGAGAGAAGAGATCATGGGTCAGTTCTGAGTTCCATCCCCAGCCCACTAGCACTGGAGGAGGGATGTTGAGAACTCTTATCAAAAAGTATCAATGCCTTGAATTGATAAGAAACAATGAGCTTTTCTCAGGTATCCTTCTATTTTTATGCCTTCTGTATGTCCAGGTGTGCCATCCCAAGGTTGTAAACAAGTTCACAATAAGTGAGTTCACCAAAATAAAGTTCATAGTCAAAACTTTCTGGCAGGGAAACTGGGAGGCTTTGGACAAAGGAAGGAATGTTTAGACAGAAATCCGTTCTACTAGAACAGAACTCCATTCTCAGTTGAACCCTCAACCTTCAGTTTGAAAGAGTGACACTGATCTTATACTGCTTGGATTTGAGACATACCAAGCATGTCACAGGAAGGTCTTTTTATGTTTGCTTTCGTTTTTGTTTTTTTTTCCCTCTGCTGGTCTGCAATGCAACACAATAACATCACCCTAACCTTTTCATCTTCCATGATTTCAGTAGATACATCATCCTGAGTCCAATCCAGGTTCTCAAAAATCTCCATCCTGATAAAAACAAGTACAATCATTTAGCCAAGCATAAATGAATAAGGCAGCAGTCTAGTTATCAGCCATTTGAAAACCAAGGCAGAGAGAATCACCTCTTGAAACCAAGAACTGTATATAATGATATTTTGAAACCAGCACTGAATAATGCATGAGACTCTGCAAAGTTTCCCTTACATCAACAGGGAGTTGGCAGAGATCTCACTCATTAAAACACCACCTCTTGTTTTGTACTCTTGGAAGAAATCTTTGTTAAAAATTGTAGAGAATTCCTTAAATAATCATAAACCTTATCTTAAAAAGAGTCTGTACAAGCTTCTGTGTTTCAGTAAACACTAGGCTCACCATTGCTGAGGGAAGAGACTTTTAATGCTCCTGTTTAAGCCTAGAGTTGATTACTTTTCTCACAGAATGTGTTCTCACAGGGGAAAAATACTTTGCTTTAATATCAAGTTGCTGTAGGGCATCTCTATTACACTGTGCTGTGCTGACAGTGTCTCCAATATATATAATAAAAAAGTAGTAGTAATGCACTGTCATGCTGCACTATGACCTCAGAAATGTAACAGGTGTTGGGGGTGAGAGAGCCAGAATCTTAGAAATAAGGGATGCAACACAGGAAGAAGAGAAATAAAAGTGGCTCTGCTTCAAGCATGTCAACAAAATGAAAGGAAGTGTCAGAGAGGAAAATTATCAATATGCAGTAGAAAATTCAAGGAGTTACTAGACAGGACACTTGAGCTAAAAAAAAAAAAAGCTAGAATTTCAGTGGTTGTTTCCAGCCCTCCCCAGGGTGCTGTATATCCAAAAGGATATTGAAGAGTCAGAGGAGTTAAAATTAATCAATTGACTTCTAGCCACCAGCAGCCATCACAGTGGTGCTACAAAGAGACGTATGACCTGACTCTTAATCAAGGAGAAGCTTCTCTTTGGGCCAGGAAAGATTCTACCTGCTCTTCCTGGGTCTACTCAACCTGTTTTCCCACCTGTTTGGTTTATTACTTGTGTATTTACAGAGGAAGATTTTCATGGAGCTAAACCACAAATAATGAAGGGAAGAGTTACAGTCTGTTCATAAACACCATGTTATAACTAAAAACAGGTGTTGAGGTTGCAATTGGACCAGGTGTCAATAGCTGACATTGACTTGTGATAATAGAGACAGAATTGCATAAAGGAGGTTCTCCTCACTCTTAAATTAGATTATTTCACCTCTGTCTTATCCAAGGCTTTCATTATTAAAAAATAAGAACTCAAGAGCTTTTCTATCTGATAAGTGACAAGAAAAATATGAACATGCCAGACAAATAAAAAAAACAGTTCTAGATCTGTCCTCAAAACCTATAGGATTAGGAGCAGTTTTTTTTCCCTTGTTCTCCTAGAAAGTGTGCTCCCCATGCTCATGACACATACCAACTTAATATTCTACAGCTGTAAGAAGACAATTCAAATTCAAGTTTAAAACACAACGTGTGGCAATGCAAGTAATTCCACATCATTATATTCATGGTACTTATAATCATAAATATCATCCCAGAGAGATTATAAAAAATTGGGTGAGTACTCCCACCAAAACAAACAAGTGCCACAACACCATTCTTGCTGGTATTTTTAACTTCATAAACTTCTGAACATTTAATTAAAAAAAAACCAGTTGTAAGTGATAGGTCACTCCTTCTACCAGTGAAGACAGGACAAAGGTGCAGCTTTCTGAAAAATAAGAAGCATGCCCTTGGAAAACAGCACTTTTAGTAACTGCACTTGCACTGTTTCATATTTTCAGTGTTACTGAGACTCCTTTGTCAGAGCCAGCTGTCTACATGAAGGGATCAGATCTTCACAAAGGAATTAATACCTCATAGCTCTATTTCATGAAGATTCCAGGAGCTCTGACAATTCATTCCCATTCTCAAAGAATATCTATGATTGCATTTATAAAGAAAATAATGCAAACAGAAATAATACAGTCATGGCAGGCTTGCAATCACAAGCTACTAAAGTCTGCTACTGCAGCCAAAGAAAGCCTGAAAACTCCACAAGAGATGAGGTCACAGGGTAAAGCTTTTCTTGTTTCTTTTTCACCTCCAGCCCTAGGTGGAGCATCACAGCTTACAAGAACCAGGCAGAGGACTTAGAGAACCTGTGCCAAATGCTGAAACATACAGCAAGTCTTCCCAAGAGCAGGACTTGTTACTAGACAGATCAAAAGGAGAACAGAAAAGCACATTCAGTACACTTATCTCCAGGGAGGAGGTAGGGATCATCAACTTTATCACTGTGAGCAAAGTCCAAGCCCTCTGCTAATGTTAATATAAGCATGTCTTCAGGGGGAAACTTTCTGTAAGACATACATATTAACTAAGAAATTCATAGTGGAACAACTCATTCATGCTGCCCTTGTATTTATCTTTTAGAAAAAAAAAAGAAAAAAAGAAAAAAGATTCTGAAGGTAACATCAGGATCAGTAAGGAAGTAACACAAAGCACCAGAACAGCAGTATCTGCAGAGGTTTGCTTGCGTGAATTCATGATCACTTGGCAAGTGATAGACTCTCCTCTGGAAAATTTTCATCCTTGGGAGTTCTTGATTTAAAAACTACATAATACTTAGTGGACACAGTTTCTTCATAAGTCTATCTTCCCTAAAAGCACCTCTGGCAAAAAGAAGAGGACAAAAGCAGAGCAGAGCCAAATAACCAAGGTTCTACATGCAGAAAATGGTTCTGTGCAACAGCCTGATTAGTCTCAGTCACACTCTCAAAAGCCAGGTACATGATGGAGAATATAACCTTGACCAAAAAGTCCTTGTATAGCTGTAACTTGGAAGAGGACCTAGAAACAGAGTAAGGACGAAAAATACCAACACTCCTACAGGAAAGCTGCACTGCCAGTTACAACAACACTTGCACAACTTCCCCCAGGAGAACCCACCAACCACATGCACTTACCTACTTCCTTGCTGTCTCTCCTCCTACCAACTTCCCCTCTCCTCCGTTCTCCCTCTTAAGTACTCTTCCTGGCAATTAGACATGAAATTCCTCACACCTGTGCTGCAAAGCAGTCCCAATTGCCCTACCCTCTACAGACACACAACATCAAGTCTATAGTATGCTACAAAAAATATGTATTGGGCTGCCTCTTACTTGCACCCTGAAAAAAGGTAGGAAAGATGAGGCAAACCAGATGAAATTTGCATCATGAATGCTCAGTAAGAAATGGATTCTTGGAATTAAACTGATGGAAAAAGAAACCAGCTACTGGGAAATTCTTAACTGCACTACTCATCTTGTGTAAATGCATCCAGATAACGATGGTTATGGGAGAGAAGTAAAAATTTATCCCACTATCTTCTTGCTGAGATGTGCAGTATAGGAGGTTGGGCTCCTAATGGAAATGGTCCGTGGTTCTGTCCCTGCAGATGTATGTCTGCCTGTGGAACAGCATCTCATGGGTATCTGCCGGAGCAGTTTGTAACCATTGTGATCACAGCGGGTAATTCTGAAGTCAGCCATAATCCATTGAAGTTATTTATTTTGTGAAATCCTGGTAGGAGTTCTGAGCAATTCTGGGACACCTGAGATCTGACTCTTGGAGATAAGTGTTTGTTTTCAGCCAATTACTTCCTGGAGGAGCACTGTGCAGCTGGTGGCCACAGGAAGTACCCACTCCTGGCTACTGCCTGCAACGGCAGAGCTCCTACACACCCACCTCTACAGAGGTACTGGGCACTCCACTGACCAAATCCAAGCAGGCCAAGTCCATTTTGGGGAGCCAGGCTCTGCAGGGCAAAACTACATAGATTAGGTCTGGCAAAAAGCAGATGCAAGAGCAAAAACACAAAGCTCGTGTGTTTTTGAGTTAGATGAGTGTGAATACTGGAGAGGCTGAACCTAAATACTGGTGTAACTTATTTTCTTTGAAGAATGTATTTCTTGACCACTGATTGACCAGTTAATCGTCTTTTTTTATTTTCACTCGTTTAGTAAAATTCCTAGCTTATTACAGGTGATATCCAGGGACACAGTATCTATGGCTCCTCTGTAGTATATTTTACTGCTTCCAATAAAACTTTTACAAAGTTTACAGGCTGAACTTGAATTGTGCCTTTAGTGGAAGCATCTTGAGCCCCTTGGCTTTGCATTTTCACCCCAGAAGATAAAGATTATTCTCAGAACTATCTGAAAGACAAATGAATCTCTTGCATCATTTCTCTTCTACTTCTCATAATTTCCCTTATATCTTTCCTTTGCTGTGTCCCAAGCCCTTCTCTTTATATATATCTCAAATTTCAGCACATGTGTATACCTCAATATGGCCCTGTCTTGAATTGCTAATATCATATGCTATGCATGTCTCACATCTTGCTGGAGTGAAAGTGGTAAAAGAACAGAATGCATTTTTCTGAGATGTCATGTAACATAAGATATGCAGATTGTCTCTGATTGGGAAGAAGAGATTATTTTTCCTGTCAAATGCATATGCTGTATGTACACTGCTTGTTAGAACAATATTCAACAAACATTTGATTTTTAAAGGCTGGAATGTTCTGAAAGTGTTCTTTGTATGGGGAATTTTCATTTATAAGAAAAAAATAGAAGTACTAAGCAGCGTATTTCGTTATCAAGGGCAACACGGGTAACGAGAAGGGTTTCAGGAAAACTGAGCAACAGAGGTTGCCAAGTTTGTCTATACAGCATTGGGTCTGTGTACTTTTTTCTTGACCTGTGTGGTGGGATGAGGGGAGGGAAAATGAGTGGCAGCAGTGCCAGCCCCTGCACCAGCACTAAGAGGAGGGAGGGCCCATTGTCAGGACGTGGTGAATCTGTGCAGGCTCTGTGATATCCATAGGATTTATCCAATCTGTTCCTGCAGGTGTCTGTTTTATGCATGATTTACCTGGCTTGACTCAGCTCCTGCTCCCTTGCCAGTGCTGCCAGCTCCTAGGTTGGACAGTGGCAGTGCCCTGCATTTATTCATCCCATAACTGCCCCAAGGTGGGGAGAATTAAGACCTCTGAAATTTTAATCCATTTTTTTTTTCCTAATAATTATTATTATTTATTTACCTGAGTTATTTTTAATAACTCTGAATTTTTGCAGTAGAATTTGAGCCATTATTTTTTCTTTTTTGAGAGGTGTTTTTTTTTTTTTTTTTTTGTTTGGCCAAAGATTCCAAGTAAACAAAGGAAGCAAAACACAGAAATATGTTCGTTGAGCCAATACACTGGGACAGCACATACACTTGTCATCCCTCCATGAAGCATTGGCTATTAAAGATGTAATATTTCCACTATATCTCAATTGCAGTGTAACAAGACCAGCTCTGAGTGAGTGCATGCAGCCGACCTTCTGTGAACATTTTCAATATACTTCAAAATATCATATTATTTACCCGTTGTGGGAAAGTGTTCTTTAGTAGGTAGTACAAAGCAATCACAGTGGCTTTGGAGACTTTAAAGATTTCCTAAGGAGCCACTAGTGTCTGTAAGATGCCCTTGGGGCTTCTGTTTTGCACTGTGATTGTGCAGTGTTTTATTTCTGTCATAAGACACATACAAAGGGAAAGGAAAGAAGCAATCTTCTACAGCTGGAAACCAAATTACAGGACTCTCTTATAATAAGGAGAGATTTTCCCAAAGTGGCACAGTGGGACGTTAAGTCTTTGATTTTGATCCTACCTAAATGAACAAGAAATAATTCCATTGAATTCTGTGGCATGCGATCAAACTCCAAATGAGCTATTTAAAATATTACACAGGTGAGTTAGGAGTGTGATTTTCTACATGTTCATTAAGAGTCTTATTAATATTATTTACAATATGAAATGTTATCTAGTTCTGTGATTATAGCTGGGTGATGATATAGCAGTGGTATCTCTAAAATTCTACTGATACACTCACGCAGATAAGCTTTCCATTAACAAGGTTTTACAAATAAAATTTTGTTATCTCTGCTGTTGATAACTGTCAGTATGTACTGAAGCTTTCATAAAATTCTTGCAATCAACAAATAAAACACTTCACTTCAGTGCTGACATTATGTTGGTACATTCAGGATCTGAGCAGTATCAAGAAGGTTGAGTTCCAAACAGTTTAATATCTAATCTGCCTTTCAGAAGTAATTCCAAAAAAGAGAGAACAAAAATAGTGAAAAAGAGTTTCTGAGAAGGAATTACTGGCATAAATCCTCAGATGCTCTTTGGAGAGTAAAATTGTGTCGGTAAGTTTAATGCTACATGCACCATATTATATTAGTGCGGCACATGTAGTGTGACATGTAGGAAATTTATCTTCTGTGGCCATAATTACAGAAGTCAGTATTTCTTATTTTGGTTCTCCACAGATACAGATGGACTACGTAGAGCAGAGCTCAACTTGAGAGGGAATAAGAATTTAACAGTGATAATTTTAAACATAAAAAAATATAGTTTAACATTATGCAAGGAGAAGGCAACTGTAATTCACCTAGCTTTACCTTTTTGCCTGTGCTAAATTGTAAAGTTGCTAGCAAGCCAGCAATCTCTGAGTTATACGTAGGAGTTTATAGGACACTTAATCATACGAAGAGAGTTCTGCTCCTTGGACTATTTTGCAAAGCCATAGCTGTTCCATTGCAAAGCCTGATCCAGCTCGTGTCCATCCTCCCATTCACTATAATGGACTTTAGAAAATGTTAATAATCATAAATTGATATGAGAGCAATCATACATTTGGTTTTTAACAGTTGAAGAAGAAATGAGCTAAAATAGAACTAATGGCTTGCCTTGAGAGATTTTTATAGAAAAATATCATTCTTAAATAAAGACTGTCAAGAATAGGTCTTCCAATTTTGTGATAATCACTCAAGTTGGCAGAGTAGTGTTGCTTTTCCCACAGAAAATATATGTAGATTGCATATGCCGAGTATAAAATCACCATATGAGATAAACCAGACAACTTCTGAACAACTAACAAAGCTAACTAACCTTCGACAGAAAAACAGGAGTTGTTTAAAAACAGTCTCCTGAACAGCTACAGAGGATAATGATTTTGCAATTCATTTTATTAACAAAACCCTCAGTAATACACTCCCATAAGTCCACAAGAGTGGCTTTCATGATTACAGGGAAAGCTATACTGCGTAAACTGGAGCCAAGCCATCCCAAACCCTAAGCAGACCAGGAAAACCCAGTAAGATCTCAACCAAACAAATCTGCCATTGCTGTTGTTTTTTTAATTTTTTTTTTTTTAATTTTGTTCTTGATCAACTCCTGATTTGCTTTATCATTTGCTTTTGTGTTCTGTTGTAGTCCTCACATATCTGCATGTGCACTAGTAGTTATCTGGCACTGGGCTCTCAGTACTGTTTACCATTGTCTCAGTTCAGTCCTTTGTATTACTGATTATGAAATCCTGCATCACTTTTTAAAAGAATCCAAAGGCTGTGGCTGTACACAGGCTGAAATACTCTGACACTTTGCTGCTAAAATGAGGGAAGGATTATCTCCACTGCCCTGCCCTGCCCCTGCAGTGCCCCAAATCTTCTGCCAGTTCTGCACTGGCTGGGCTTGTCTGTGAGCCATCACTTGTGTCATCTAGACAGAAGGTTTCATTCTTTTGCTGAGTGCTTTTTCCAGCAGACTATATAACTGGGCAGCAATGCTGGAGCAAAGCACAGGATTGGAGCAAGTAATAGGGAGCAGGGATGAGGAGAGTGAGGTTTCCCTTTTCCAGTGGCAATAAGCTCTTATGTCAGCTCTCTGTCTTGTGGAAATGCACCCACAGGCATCTAATTGGTGCTGTAATATCTTTCAGTCTACTGCTCTCTAAAGCTGTGTTTTGTTAGGGTCGAAAACAGCCAGCACAAGAGAGCAGGCTAAAATTGATATGCTTAGAGTAAAGCTGCCAAGAGGGAGAAGCAGCACACCCCGAGAGCAGCCACTCAGAGCTGTGCTCAGCAAGAGCTTCTGTTTGGCATCATTAATGTCACACACCCTTCTGCAGATACCTCAGCTGGATTCCTCAGGGAATGCAGCAAAAGCTCACATTATTATTTTTGTTAAAACCACAGAATGAGTCTAGAATGACACATATCTGAAAGACAGTCGTGGTTGCAGCACGCAAATGGCTAATCCCAGTCCTGGTACCATTCAATCAATTTAATCACCTGCATGGCAGTGTTCAGCCTAGCCTCCACTTGGCTGCTATAGCTCCATGTCCCAGTTTAGTCCTGAGCATGAATCGCTGCTTCAGGGAATGATTATGCAGGTTACATGAAATTCCACTGCATAAATTACTGGTCTTTGAAGCAAGGGCTACACTCCAACGTTCATTGCTCCTTACATCCGTATCTCAAGTCTATATAAATCTGTTTGTTTTTTTTTTTTTTAATATATATTCTATGTTATCCTTCTCCTGGTATAGACTGAAGGATTTTATGTAAGGTGAACCACCTTGAGAAAGAGAGATGACAAGTGCCTTCACCCCATGTAGGCTGTATGTTGGTGTCTGGTATGCTCTGCACAAAGAGTTCAGGTCTTCTCAGTCAAAGCTGGGAACTCATCATATTGCTCTAGCCTCAGGCAAGTGCTCTCCTTGATAAGCAATGAGTAAGGAAGGGTAGACAACCACCTGCTCTGCAAGAAAACAGAGACTGTAGCCATCTTTTGTGTGAAACTTCATCTTCTAGGGAGCATTGCTGGCACTGTGAATGCATGATGGGCACAAGGGAATTTATACCTCAGCTGAGATTATAGTCCTTCATGAAGCCAGTCCTGGCCTAAAAGAGGGAAGGGAAGAAGGTGCAAAGATTGAATGTTATCACATGGTAAACTGAGGCAAATATCTTCCTGAACTAGTTGCAGCAATTTCTGGAAAGCTATTGCATTCAGATACTTTATTAACAGCTCAGCTTTGATTGCTTGATATGTTTCCTGCTAAGTAATTGGAAGCTGTAAATCACTGTTTAAGCCTCCAAAAATGAAGTGATCTTTAAGTAATTAAGCATTCAGTACTCAGTGATATCTGATCATCTGAGACATAAAAAAGTAAATATATAACATCACTCAACACACAACATTTCTTTAACTGTTTCTCTGGAGACTGTAGGAAAGGAGTTGACTTTTGTTTAGGCAAACTTCACATCCAGTCTTCCAGCAGTCCAAACTGGGAATAGAATGTTCATGGGAAGTATGATGGCCTGAAATCCAAATAGCTTTTTACCTAAATGTGTTTAAAAGCACAAGCAGTGTCAGTGGAAATTAGCTGAGCTGGATAACTGAATTCACCCAGAAATACTCAAAAACTGCTCTTCTGAATATATACAGAATTGGATCAGGAAGAATAATCAATATGTCAATAAAATTGGTCTGGATTAAGCAATAGTCTAACCTTTCAGAAAGAGCATTAGCTCAGTTTGAGATCTGATTTCCTATCGGAGAAGATGAGCATCTGTTTCTAAACAGGCCATCAGATCAAAGTTAGATATCATAAGACCTAAGGCAAAAGCATTTAGCCCAAGAACATAGGTTGGATCACAAAACAGGATCGAAGCTATGAGTTTAGCTATCTAAATCCCCAAAGAGTAAACTAGAAAAGTTTCACATAGTATGGGCCATTGTTAAGAACTAGATATTAGGAAATGCTAAACACATAACTGTATTGGAACACGAGTCTTCTCTGGAGATTAAATGTCAGGCTGAATCAGGTTGGAAAAAGGCATTCCTGCTCCCTCCAGGCTCTACAATCTGCAGTGTATTCCTAAGGGTATATCTCAAAAGTTTACAAAGTTCAACTTTTCAGAAGTCTCAGCTCTGGTGCAAAAATACCATGGCTCCAGGTAAGCAGATTAAACCCTCAGGGGAGGGTCAGCTGGAGGTTAGGGAAAGGTTCTGCATCAGAGGTTGACAGGCATGGAGCATCTCAGCAAGCTCATGCTATCTGGGACATAAACTTTGTGATCTAGGAGGTCTTCTACATCTAAGGAAGGGATCATACCTGGTAATCTACTCCCATGCTGTGACCAAAAGACATTGGCTGCTCATCAGGGTGACAGCAGGCCCAATTCATGGGGATGAGGTAGATGGGTCACCTAGGGTCATGAACATGGCTACAGCCAGTTTCCTTATAAGTCAAACATATTCCTTGGCAAAGGCAAACTTTTATATTGCATTTCAGTCTACAGGGGAAAAAAGGAAAGAGAAAGATTGATTTGGAAATGATATCAAAGTGTGGTGTTCTTTTCTTTCTTTTTTTCTTTCTTTTTTTCTTTCTTTTTACTTTAAGATGTCTTATTTAAATACGTGGTGCTTGTTGTCTTTTTTGAAAGTGAAGAGTTTCAGGACACAGCTGTGCAGCTTTGAAAAATTATCAGAAAATGGAAGATCTAGCTGGAAGCCTGTTTTTGGCTGTCCTTCAGAGTTTTTAGTAAGCTTCAATTTCATGTATTCATAACAATTTTATTTGTTTCCTATTGAGTGACAGGCTAGAGATAAAAATATCATTGGAAAACTGTTTTGTTTTTGTTTGTTTTTTAATTGGATATGTTTGCACATTATTTTCTTTTATTTGAGTTCCTTGGACAGAGACAAAAATTCAGGCAAGTTTCAAATGATAGCACGATAAGATTGTGAGAGACTAACTATTCTTGAGGTAAATTCTGTTATTAATGACATAGATTTTTCAAGTGGAAAATGTATCTCTGTTATGTGTTGCACTTCCTGTAACTGACCTTCCGGCTACAAAAGGCAAAGGCACACTTTTCAATACACAGAGTGTTCAGTACCAGAACCCCATTAGGAAATAACGCTTTCAAAATTATCTCCTTACTCTGCAAAAAAAAGTTAAAAAAAAGCAGATGTATTTGTATTTTCCATACCTCCTGTTGAAACCATCTCTCATCTTGTTAGGCAAGAAAAAAAAGTGCGCTTGTCTTTTGATGGGGTGAAATACTCCATCAGGATCAATTCTCTCTGCTGTTTGGAACTGGTATGAAAGTTTTTTTATGCAATGTGTTGCTTGATTTAGTTTCTGGCATGAATATCTCTTTCCCTTGGTGGAATTTCAGCTGCTTGAGAAGGATGACGGGTTTTGATCTATGTGAAAAAAATCTTCCACAATGAAACAAACACAATTTCATCGAACTCCAACTAGAATGAATAAACACCACAAGGATGCTATGCACAAACAAACAAAATCTTGCTTCAACCACATTTATCTCTTGGATTAGCTTTGACTGGCAAAGAAAATATTTTCCTGAAAAAAAATATCGAGTAGGATCACCGGACAGCTTCATGCCCAGTCTAGGAAAGAAATACTTAGACAGCTTTCAATTAGATGGAGCCTTAAAGCTTATTCTTGCACGCAATTGGACTCCAGACATACAGATATGTGAGTTCTCCACAATTATGGCTGAAACAATGAAATAACTGTTCTTAAAGCACAGCTATTCTTGTGGCATAAACAAAGTTTCAAATCTACTTATGAACCTGCTTTGTATTCCTCTTAGTGTCATCTCCCAATTCCTGCTCTTGCTCTTTCTTTCCATGCTGGACTTTATCCACAGTTTTCTCTGAATGTCTGGGATATTTGTATTCCTCTGTATTGTTTCTCCCAGGTGGTAAGGCCTGTTGAATGCAGTTATTAATATACATATAAAGCTTTTCGAAACTAAAAGATACCTTTCATCTTGGTCATTGCCATAAAAGCTCTTTGTATAAATGGACCAAGTCAGAAAACATTTATTTCTGTAATGAAATATTAAAGCAAGCTTTGAGCGTGTAGTGGCTTAGCCTGTGTCTTATCCGTACCTAATCGGATATCAATAATTCTGTAGAAAAAAAATTTACAAATAAGTAAAATAGGTAAGCATTATAAATGTTACTTTTGTCCACAAAATAAATAAATAAAATAAAATAAAATAAAATAATCATNTAAATAAAATAAAATAAAATAAAATAAAATAAAATAAAATAAAATAAAATAAAATAAAATAAAATAAAACATAAGCTTTTATTTTGTATCTCTTTCCATTCAGCAACAAGATTGCTGCAGTTTATTACGCCTCATTATGTGTTTAGCAAAAATTAATAAACAAGTTCAGCAACTAACTGGAGAGCATCTGCACACGTGAAACTGTGAAGGAGAAGTCATTAGTACATAAGTCCAAGCTAAAAGTCTTTGCAGAAAGAAGCAGCTCACAGTGAAGGAAGCCTGTGCCTCCTCATCACACAGACACAGGGGCCATCTGAGTGAGGGGAGGCTACTGAAAATTAAGAAAAATTAGCAACCTTCCCTGAATTGTCCATGGTATTGTACTAAAAACGTTTAACCAAAAATCAGAAAACAGATTATTTTCCTTCTACTTCAGCTCCATTTTCTATACAACAGGAATATCCCTCTGTAATTGATCACCATCGTCTCTACAGTCTTATCCTATCTTCCAACATAAATATTATAAATGTTTGAACATTGCTCATCTATAAAAGAGGATGGAAAGCCTTACTAGCTAAGCTACATCTGCTACTTTAATGACTCCCTCAAGACCTATCCATCATTCAGTAGGATAAATTGCAGTATCAAATATGCCCACACCTCATATCTTAAGGTCAAGTCTGGAGTGTTGTGTCTCTCTCCGTACCACACTGTCATAGCATGTGATGCTGCAGATATCATGCACTAGAGTGGTGCTGGTTCCAACAACCTTCTCATGTTTCTGCTGCACAGGACTTTTCTGAACCAGGAAGAGTTACTGACCTATATCACCCCTTTCCTTAAAACACATTACATTAAACCTTTTCTGCTGTGGCCCTTAGAGTGAAAGGAAATATCTGAAACCACTGCTTTAGAGGAAGTCAGCCAGGGGGATTGTGTGACTTCTTCATGAGATGAGCAAACTTGAAGCTGCATTCTGGGACACTGCTGGGCATTACTTGAGCAGCCAGATGTCCACAGACACAGGGCAGGATTGTTTGTGGCCTATTGCACCTTGATTCTGCTGTTTTGTTATTAGTAATTGCTACAGGGTCATGCCAGTGGATATATGCCCCATACATGCCCCTCACTTTCCTGTCACCCACTGGACAATGAATGAGCCACGTGCAGAGCAGTTGCCATTTGCAGAGTCTGTGCTGTGCCAGCTCAGATGGTGCTAAGAGAAGCTGAGATGAATCTGTAGAAAATTTGATAAAACTGCATTATTGTCTAATTATTGTATTGAAAAAGTACTCCTGTTTCAATCCAATTTCTATATAATGGAAACTCCTTACACTTACAGGAAGATGGGAATTTCCCTTATCATATCTTCTTTTTCAGTGTTTTGTGATTCCACAATACCAACTGTAAGGTGGAAGATGCTTTTTCTTTTCTCTGTAATACTTCATAAATTCTCTAGGACTGCTGTATCTCATCTTGCATAACACAGCAGATGGGAGAGGGAACAGAGTGGGGCAGAATCCAGTAACATCCTTTGGATGGTTGGACTGGCAGATTGCAGGAAACTGTGTTGATGGTACCTGCCAAGTCGCCAATCAGTCTGAATCAATTAATTGTCAAACTGGCACACAAGTCATAGCAGGAAACTCCGTGTCTCATTCTGGTTGGTCTTCTTTGTTTTTCTATTTTTATCATTGAAATAACACATTTATATTAAAAAAAATGTATCTTTGTTCTTTTGTAGGAAGGTACATCTTTTTGTGTAATGACAGGTCGAATATCCATATTTCTTGTAACTCTGTAGATAATGCAACCAAGTCAGGGCAGCCTGGATGTGGTAGTGTATAATTCTTCTGGTTAAAAAACCGTTTTCAGGAAGTAAAAATATTATTCAAGGGAGGATAAGTTTATCTTAACAGAATTTAAAGTATCAGTGACAATATTAACAGAAGCCAAAGTACCAGTAACAATACTGGAAAAGAAAATGTTTTATTTCTTCATTAACTATATCCTGTAACCAGTACACTTAGAATTTTATTTTCTATTTTTGCATGTGTCTTTCAGTTCCAGCAGTAATATTGCTGTTGACTTCACATAAATGACCTTGCTTATGTCTTCATATTTATTCATAGTACCAAGCTACAATATACTATACATACGTAATACGCACATTGCTAACAACATTTAAATTAAATATGGTCTGCAGCAAAGGCAGCTCTTTCCTTGGGGACAGAAAGGTCTATCATCAACTTCATTTGAGTTGGCTGAATCTTTCTGAGCCTTATTTCCACCAATGCAGAGGGTGTACCAGCCCCATGCTGGCATTGCTCTGGTGCAGTGGGCACACAGGAGGTGCTCTGTGCAGCCCTTGGGGGCACCCCCACTGCTTTAAAGCATTATAGTCATCCTTCAGTACGTTTTCTTCTGATTTGTTTTCAGACCAGGACTGTCTCTGCTGTGTCCCTGCCTTCCCAAATGCCTGCAGGGATACAAGGCTCCAGCACCAACAGGGGTGATGCTTCAGAACTCAGTAGGAGCATCCCTAATTCTTGTACCTGATGCCACAGTATCTGAGATAACACTGATTAAGGCTGCTGTGTCAAGGACAGAAGCTACCTACCTGGCTGCACTAACTCTCCCAAATCCACCATATCCCCACAAGTGCTGGGGCAAAAAATAATGTTCTTCATAAGCACACTGGGAGCTGCAATATGAGCTCTGTGCAAAGAACTGTTTTTCAATTGAATTACTTGCAAAAAGAGTTTATTTTTCACAAGTAAAACTTTATTCAAGACATCTTTTTTTGTCAGCACATGGAAGACACAAAATGCCTGTAGAAGTGGAGGCCTGGCCTGTAGGAAGCAGGTGTTCCCTTCCAGTCCTTTCTTGCCATCAACAGTGACAAGACATATGTCATCATGCACAGAAAGGTAGTTTGAGCTGGAGTGAAAACGCATTTGTAACTAGCTAAGTTCACATCAAATGGAAAAGAGTTGCAAATGTTTCAGAAAAGAAATGAATGTTAAATACGGAAGCTTGTAGAACATCTAGGAGAATTTTGTAACCTGTGATGGTCTTGAGGATTTACCATTGGATAGCAAGGGCTAAATACACTTCTTAAATAAGCAAGGACAGCGGGTCCTGTGAGGCACAGAACGTCACCATTAATACCAGATCTGCACACAATTTTTCATCCAGTCTCCAGTTTTCTAAAAGGAACTAAATAATGTAACTTATATTTTGTGTCAGTGTTATAACAATAAAGGAAGACGAATACTGGATATCTCAGGTTCCAACAGTGATGATGATAATGGCATCTCCTCATATAAAGTTAACCTGACAAAGCATTTCTGAACCCGTTTGAATTAGCAGAGCAGGCTCAGATCAGATGAGTGATCTGCATAATGTGAGCACAATGGCTTTGGCCTGATATTAGAAGCCCTGTGAGATGCTAACTGAGAAGGGTACTCAGGTAGCCCAATGTATGCCATATCCAACTTTCTCCTAAACTGTAAACTGTAAATATTTTTCTATTTTATGTTGTGATTGAACTGCACCGCATATTCAGCCCATAGGTAGAAGTCCAAACTCTTAGAGGAGTGATCAAAAGGCTAAAAATCAGGTATGATAACTGATACGATTTCCAAAAAGATGAATAAAAATGCATAAATACATAAGCACACATCTGTCGAGGAGATTAAATCACTGTATGCTCAACCAGAGAATTTGAGTTCACATCGTTTCCCAGAGCCAAGAACTCACATGTCCAAATATAAAAGTGCATATGAAATCTTACAAATTTTTAATGATTTAATCCAACCATAAGGGTTTTGTTTTGTATTGTTTTATACATATTTGCCACTCTGTTCCCACATCAGTGCATTATTCAGTGATCTCAAATGAAATTTACTAAGATTTTATTTTTGTTGGGTGGAATTTGCATTGTTGCAAAGAAATCTTCCTGTGTCGAATGAAGTGAATGGTAACATTCTCTATGCACTTGTACAATTAATTTTATTCCTAAACTTGAAAAAATTAACCCAATTTGTATTAGTATAGTTCCTGTTATACTTCAATGTGATGTAGATCACATTTAAATACAGAAAAAGCACTGGCCTTCCTTCAAGTCTAGGTGAGAAGCTAATTGGTTTCAAACTGTTTTAAATATGCTGAAGTTGTACTTGTCAATTATTTTTCTGGAACAATAATAATTTCTCAGATTGAACTCCGCTTTGTTAAAAAACTTTAAAAGACGAAACAATTAAATATCTAAAATTATTCTCCTTATTTTGCTCTGCTTTTACATTTTGAATCCTTTGGTTTCTGACCTCTAAAACCTGTTAATTTTGATCAGACTTTTTTTTTTTTTTCTGAATTTATAGAGTGTGCTGTGTTCTCTTCTTTTAAGTAAGTATTGTATTAATACATTTTACATTCCTTAAAATGACTTCACAAGCTGGTGCCGACAGAGACGTGGCAATATCATTTAATATGCTTGCTATTCATGCTTGCTTTTAATATCTTCTTACTGATCTAATCAATAGTTTTCAAGCAGCATAGCACCATCTTTGTAGCCATCTCTCATCTAACATTACAAATTATTTTTAATAGGTATTCAAGGCTAATGTGCTGTTATAAAACTTAACTATACAAATGCAATTGCGCTGAATGCATACAAGATTGCCTTCAAGTTTCACTGAAAAGTTATATGAAATTATCAACCAATATTAAAAAAATATATTTTTTGGGGGGGTGAAGGATACAGAGAAAGGCTTCTACAAATGTATGTGTGTCTGTGGTGACACCACACTCAGAACATGTCTGGTTACTCCCAGAGACAGCAGTCTTTTTAGTATTCTCTGGTTAATGTATTGTTGTCACAGTACATTTATCACTTTGGGTACATAATTATCTGTAAAATAGGGATTAGGATTTTGTTGGATAAGGCCCAGTCTTATGTGAAATCAGAACAAGGGTCATTACCTTTAATGCCTTTTTACCTCTTTGGATGCTGGAACAATTACTATTTGGAAAGAAGGACTGGGAGTGAGAATGGGCATATTCCAAGGTGTCTGAGGCATCTGTTTGCCTGGATCTGTGCAACAGATAGAAAAAAATGGAGATCAGGAGATTCAACCAAAAACTAGCAGCTAACCCTCCTTGAAGACAGACAGCAAAGCCCATTGCAGGGAATGGAATATGGGCTAGAGAGGGCTGAGATGCTGATGGAGAGGCTGGGTATCCTAACAGAGGAGGGAGTATTTCCTAGGTTTCCTTTGGCCAGAGATATTTTCCCAGTTTTACCAGGAAAAGAATTCAAAACTATTTAGTGTTCAACAGATGGAAATGAACAGCTTTGAAATCAGAGCCTGTGGGAGTTATCTTTAGTTTTGGAGGGTTTTTACATCAAAAGCTTTTTGGAATTAGCAATATTAGGAATATAGGACTTACCTTGCCAGATCAGATTAATCTAGTGTAAGACTCATCTATCATTAGTGTCCAATACTGATGTCTGATACTGCTCAGATAGGTCTTGGATGTGTCTATAACAACTGATCACCCAAATCCAAGCAGCCAGGCAGTTCCTCTCCTGCTGTGCATGAATTTATATTCCTTGTGTATTTCTACTCTCTCAGTTTAACTGTAGATATTTTATTGGGATATTTTTTGTTTTGGATTGTTTTTTTTTTTTCAACTTTCTTTCAATTTTCTAAGCTCCTATATTATTAGTGGGAAGGCTGAGCAGGTGTTGCTGCAGCTCAGTATGTTTACCTAAAAGGCTGTGTTAAAAAAGATGCTTGCATAGCCAGGAGCACTCCTCTGGAAAGCTGAATCACAGACACCTGATCCAATCCCATTGACATCAGCAGGGTGGCAGCTGGTGACGTACATGGGAAGAAGAGATCCTACTGGTGTGGGTTTTGCTGCCACGAAGTTGGGATCAAAGTCTGAGGTGCACATCTCTTGTGAGCAAGATCCTAGGGCCGTCTTGCTGTGCTACCCATGGGAACAGGCTTTCTGCAGCACAAAGAGGGAAAAAGGTACTCCATTTCCCTTTCCCACATAGTACTATGAAGCCAGAATAAATGCTGTGAAAATCAAAATCACTGTTACCAAAACAACCCCGACAGAATGACCTGACAGAGCGTACCCACTAGCATAAGGTGTGCTGCAACTGGAGCTAGGGAGAGAATGGGCTTGGAACAGCTTTTTTTCCAGTTCAGTTCAAAATGTACTTAGTGACTTCAGAGATCAGGTTGCAAGACCCAGAAAGAAAACAATTTCTTCCTCGGATTGAGAGCATGAGCAACAGCAGCAGCCTCTGCTTATTCATTCTGCCAACGCACCACCAGCCTGACGAGGAGAGGCCACGTATTGAGCAGTGCAAGTAATAAGTTACTTTCCACACCAATTCATTTTTTGTCTCCTTCACTAAGATTAATTCTTCTCCTTTGTATTTAGTGGCACCCTTAACTACCACAACAGAACAGCTTTATGAATTATCAGCCAGCCAAACCCCAGCCATGCTACCATCTACTGCAGTGGGTTCGCGGGAGAGAAGGCAACCTGGCCACCTCCATTTCTACAAATGTTCCTCTTTGCGCAGGTTTTTCTTCCAGGCCTCATTTTTTGTTATCAAAAAGATACTCGGATACATTTCAGACCCCTCCATAATCACAGCCTCTGAATAAATTAAAATCTCAGCTAAGTATATCCTGAAACTGGAACCTAGGGCACAAATGTAAATCTCTTGGATTAGAACACAAAACCATTTCTAAGTCCAAAACTATGATGGACCCATTTCTCAGTTATACTCACACATGAAAAGCTACTTTTGGGTGAGACTTTGACTTTTGATGGCAGGTGTCTTAAATCTAATTTCTACAGATTGAGGTTGAGCAATTCTGCAACACACTGTGAAGCACAGAATGGGGAATCTGACCCTCCAGCTCCAGCACTTTTCAACCTTCTGCTCCCCAGCATTGTTTTTTGAGCACTGGGGTCTCAGTTTGAGCACAAAGAGCCAGTTTTCCCCTCTTTTTCATGCCAGCCTCAATATCTCATCCATTCTAAATATGGATTTGGCACTGGTTAAGGCATTTAAAGAGTATGTGTGCTTTAACTGGTATGATTTTTCCACACAATTCCTGTACAGGAACATGCCAGACTGATCTGAAAATGCCTGATCCAGGAAGGGTTTATTTCCCTCTGCAGCCAGAAAATGAGATGCTATTAGAAGCAAGATTACACTGGAATAATCAGGTCTGTGCCAATGCAGGTAACATACCACTGTGAGCAATGTTTTCCCCAGCTGACAGCATCACTCCTTGCCACAACACAGCCTCTGGCTTTGTCACATTCAGCATCTCTCCGTCCCCACACCGGGGTCTCAGGACAAACTGGACAGGGCCCTCCAATCCTCTGTTATGGTGTCCAGGTGTTTTTGAAGGAAATGCAAACCTTAGTACAACTTCAAGCTTCCAGCGCGCCCTAGGGCTGACTGAGCACATCCTTCCATCTTCAGTTTCTAATATGCCCATGTTTGTCCTTGTTGTACAAGAAGTTCTTGGCTAGACATAACTGTCAACTTTGCCGGAGACACAGTGTAAATATTTTGCACTTGTACAGCAGTGTACTTACTGAAGGAAATTGTGCTGCATAGCAGTCTGTGCCGGGTTAACAGAAAAAGCAAGTTTTCTCATCTCTTTGGAGCAGAGCAATCTGTAGTGTGGTACATGATTTAGCAGCATTTGTGATGTTTCCCTGATTAATTCTTAAACGGGTCTCCTAGCAACAGATGAAGAGAGACCACAAGTACTTTGCTATAGGAGAAACATCTTTGTATTGTTGTGTGGTGTCAAGTATTAGGAGTCCTACTTTCCCGTTTATGAATGTGCATGTGGGTCTTTGCCAGGCAGTCACTTCTGCACTCAGATATTCCTCAGATAAAGCATTGGGTTAGGTAAGCTTTCTTAAGCACAAGAAAAATAGGAAAAGAAGACAATCTCTTAAAATTCTAGCATCTGGATTTGAAATTAACAGTAATTACTTTTTTAAAGTATTTTCTGAAGGATTCCAGGCTTGGTTCTAGAGATTTCTAAGATATAACCTGTAGCCTTAGTGGTAACTCACAGGTGAAATGTGAGAAAAGCAGGGTAAGATTTTTTTTTGGATCTTTCTGCAAGCAAAACAACTACATTTGTAATTAATTCCTGATGTTACAAAACCAGTGTGTGAATATTTCCATATTTGAGCTCCTCCTTGATACAATCAGAAAATACAATGTTACCATTAGATGTTATGTTTTCTATATGTGAAGCTGAAACAAGACTGCAATGGAATAAATGCATCACTTTCATCATTTCCTTCTACTTCTCAGCCTATTATTCATTTGAAAATTAGGCACAGTGCCCACTAAAGAAAGTATTATTAGCAAAAATGCAGTGCCTTTCCACTGAAACACCAAGCACTGGTTGAACTGTGACATGAATTACAATCACAGTGAAAGGCCACAACACTTGTGCATCCTTCTGGAAAAAAAATAAGGATGGGAGTCCCAGTGGCAGATTTGTACTCTTGGAAACCTCTCACTGGATGTGCTGGGAAGAAAAAGACAGTATTTCCCTAAGAGTGTTAAGACAACTAGTCAACCTGGGGAAAAGATTTGGATTACTGGAAGCTATTAAATCCTTAATTAAAGACAGGACAAAGGAATCTCAAAACACCCACAGGATATTTGTCCTCACCCCAGTTTTAATCAAATTGTTGTTTCAATAGATTTATTAATTTACTTGAGGATTAGGTGCACTCCTTAGATGCGTCTTCCTGATCTAAAAGTAAAATTGATGTAACACCACAGTACAGATATCGAAGTGGAAAAGGAGCTAAAGTGATGAACAGCAGGGAAATAAAGACAGTTGAGGGGCTGCATTTTTTAGGAAGGGAAATCTAAAAAAATAATAATAATAAATTAAAAAAATAATCACAAACCATACTAGTTTTCCTGTAAATTATATGTAGGGAAGTGGGATCTCTAATGAAATTAATCCCAGCCTTAGGGTGAATATCCTGTGTGTATAACTTATTGCTTATGGAGAGATTTGCAAGATTGAGCTCTCAGCATACATTCCTGGGTCATTACCTTTGCATCAAGCCTTGAAAACTAAACACTGAGCTGTTGTCAATTCTGAGGAGCCTATGGGGAGTGTTTGTGAGCAGGATGGTGGGATGGGAAGGTTTAGGATGCCCAGTGCTGAGGAGCGGGTAGGGGATGCTGAGGATGGCAGTCCCCTTGTCCTCTGCAGAGCTGTCTCTAAGGGCAGATGTATGAAAAAGCTGAAATCTCAGCTCCCCTATTTCCAATTCTCAGCTGTTTTGCTATCTGTGTAGTGAGGAGGCAGTTCCCTACATCGAAAAACAGCTTGACAATATAAAGAAGTACGTTAGACTATCCATCATTAATATGAACTCTTAAAAGCATATTTAATTTGGTTGTCTTCAGGAAAACCAGCAGACTAAAATTCCAGCTGCTCAAAATATGTCAGCGCTAACTGCAACTGCAGGGCTTTGAGAATAAATCGCAGAAGCCCCATTGATTTATAAACCCTCCCACTTCTGCGGCGGAAAGCTCAGGCTCCATCTTTCATCGCTGGTTCATTATTGGTATATCTTCCTCTACTTGTTTGCTTTTGATTCTCAAGATTTGGGTGTTCCAAAATGCAGAGCTGTAGCCAGAAGAAACTGCCATCTTCAGGGAGGCAGAGCTCTGTCAGAAAAAACGTTGCTATTTTCTTTTCCATTGCTAGGTCAACACGCGTCCGATGAAATAGCGAGTGCAACTTTTACAACCAAGCCCTCTTTATAGCCACAACACCCCACTTTTCCACCCAAAAAAGGCTTTTCAGTAGAAAAACAGTAGTGTGGTTTCCATATCCATTCAGCAGATGGCATCAATTAATCTGTCTTCTCACTCAAAATGTTAATATTTTATAAGAATGAGAGAACATTCATTTATTTTATCCTCCTTCCCACAGGCATGCACTTAAAAAATATTTCCTAATTTATCTTAATTCATATCTCCTATTTCATAATTACCATTTTACTATACTTTCTGCCCCTGTCATAGCATAGTTGTGTTTTTTGAAATTCAATCAAATAATAATTAAATTCCAAGGGTAACACCTCTGGTTATCTCTTCATAATTAAACTTCACTTTTTTTCTTCAGAAATATCTGAAAGAAAAAGGCAATTTCTTGTAAGAATGCATGAATATCATTTGTGTGCTAGTTTGATGACTGAAGTGACTTTGGCAAGGAATTCAGAGGAGATGCACTTAATGCATTCAGATCCTGGCTTTGGGGGATATTTTTTTCTTTTCATTTGGGATAGGTTAGCTAGTTTCAAGAAGTTCCAAACACACACTAAGCACAAAACTCAAGAGGTTTGTAAGACTTCTGTCTTGAACATTGTTTTTGCTGGGCGATGTATGCAATACAAATTGTTCCTGTTTCACCTTCCCCTGTAGGCAGACTGAATTATGCTACTGTTTTATGTAACTCAAAATTCTTTCCTGTGTGTACTCAAGGAGGAACTATCAATATTTGCATAACGGGGCAATTGGATTTCCCCTGAAAACCTGGGGCAAAAATCTAAATTTCACTTCTCTGAAGAGTATTGAGATAGAGTGCTGTTACTACGGTGAGAGCCATGCCCAGGCCTGCCATTCTGCTTCAGAAATAACCTTCCTTCACTCAAGGCAAGGGGTACTTGGCATCTAAAATTCACAAAGGCAAAAAAAAAAAAAAAGATCATAACTCCCTCAATATTTCAGAGTTTACACTGACAAAATTGTTCTTAATATTTTATTGGACTATCTCCTCACCAGATGGCTTGAGGGCATTTTCTTCAAAATAAATAACGGTCAACATTTAAAATAATAGCTTTTTATTCAGCGATTATTTACAGTCCCATGATTAAGTAATGAAACTGGAGGATCTGCAGAGAGGTGATTATAATATTGTCAGTGTCAAGCAAGGTGGCTGGTGGAGGAGTTTGCTGGGCAGGAACATCCCCAGATGTGACAGAAGTGGCAGCAGGTAGGACAGAACATCATTTTAGTCTATCAGCAGTGCTAGATAGTGCCATCTGAAGTGCTGAAAGAGATGAAGAGGTAAGATGATTGTGATGATAAAGTGACGACTTGCCCCAAACTCAGTTTACACCAGTGCAGAAATGGGAAAGGGTAAATAATAACCAGTGTGTGCACTGCAGGCGGGATGATGTGTTTGTTCTTGATTATGTGAAATAATTGTGAAGGTAAAGTGTGCTTGTAAGTATTGCACATCAATGTTTCCTACCTTATTAGATTACAGCACTCTCTCAGAACCTGATATCAGTGAAGAGTCCCTCTCCTTACACAAACCTTGACAACTATACAACACTTAAATTTAATTACTTTAGCTGAAACTGTTCTTGTACAAAGGTTGTTTTCAAATTAATTAATCTGCTTCCTCCATATGTCAAAATAATTTTTTTATATCTCTCATGATTTTTCAGACACAAACAAAACTCATCCAAGATCCATATGTCTTTAATTTGCTGTTGCTTTGCATTTGTACCTTATTTTTTTTCTAACTGCAAGATACTTTTATTCAACCTTTCACTGAAAAGTCATTGTTAAAAATAATAAGCTCTTAACAATGCCATCTAATTATAATAAATATATATTTCCATATTATTTAGAACTTTTGTCCCTCTTGTGAAAATAAATTCAATTATTTTAAGGAGTAGTTAAGTAAACTATGAGGTATTTGTCCTTTTAATGCAATACTTATATATGTTCATGGATAATCAGCTGGAACTCCACAGATGACTATCTGTGCACAGACCGAACAGTTAACAGCTAATATTCTAGAGCAGTTAGCAATTAATCTAATTAGTTTCCTTGGATTAAAAAAAAAAGAAAAAAAAGAACAAGAAAAAATCAGGCAGAAAATGCATAAAATACAGAGCACTACCTTCCTGTACTGATAATGCCTAATTTTTAATCCTATAATTAACAGTGTGGTGGCTTATTCTGGTAGCATAAGATATTAAGTTATCAGCTTTACTCTCCATATTAGAACTCTTAGCCTCTACCAGTTGGAACTATCTCAAAATTTAATAACACTAACAGCAATAATAATAGTAACTGGGGACATGAATCTCATAGCTGTGTTGATTCCTCACATTCAGTACATTTGCTGACAAAAAATAAAGGAGCACCTCGTAATTTTCCAGTGGTTCTCAGAGTTTTGAATGGCACAAATGGCTGGACAAATCCTATTGTGTCCTCACATTTTTCTGTAGAAAATCACAGTAAAAGTGGTTTGAAATTGTTTTTGAAATTTGAGTCTGTTGACCAAGGGTGTGTTTCTGCAACCAAGGGAGAAGGAGTGTTTGATCAGCTTTTGCTCCCAACAGTAGTAGTCTTAGTCTTTCTCATTCCAGGAAGGTTTAGAGGTCACTGACAATCAAAATCTTTGCTAATAACAGTCTCAAGCATTAGAAAATTGTGGATCAGTTCTCCCCTACTCTTTCCAGTCATGGGTTTTGTTGTCAGCTGAAAGAATTTCTTTCCATTTAGATCAACAGGTTTTGAGTACAAAGCTACGTTTTGCTTCATCTAGATTTGTTAGTATAATAGTGAAAGTCTGAGAGTCAGAGGAAGTTTGAAAGACTTGACTTTAGAAGAGGTTGGTGAGACATAGATAGAAGGGGGCTCCTTTTATGAACTCCACTGTGTGGTCAGTATGTGAGGTTTGTTTATTTTCTGGATCCTGATTAATTCGTTTCAAATGTTGCAAAAACGGAGATACTCCATCTTCAGGGGATGCATTGGGTATGGATATTTACAGAGTAAATATCAACAGCAACAGTAACTTATCAGTTCTTCAGACCAGGTGTGTTGTTAGAAATCCACTGATAAAGCAATTATTAAGATGGTCGATATTAATAATAAAGTTAAGTGCTGTAATAAATAAATAAGGAAAAAATGAAAGCATCTTTTACTCTGCTTTTTTTTATTTCCTTCTTTCTTTTTCTTTCTTTTTTCCCCCTCTTTTTTTATTTCTATATTAAAGACAGATTGAGGAAAGTACATGGTTTTCACTTCTTATTTTACCGTGTAATTCTGAGTACACTTTAAGCCATGAAGGATGAGGCATGGAATTCCCAGAATTATCTGTGCTTGCTTCAGAAACAAACAAAAACAAACAAACAGACAAAAAACAAAGCAGCAGGTTCCATCATTGTTTTGTCCACAGATCTTTACAAACAAAAGCAAGCAGAAATGAGAACGGCAAAAGGAGAAGGCAATGTTTTATTACTGACAAGAGTTCCAAATTCGGAAAGTCTGACATAGGATTCAAAATGTGACAATTTAAATACATAAAATTTCAGAGGATTAGGAGCCCTATTCTGAATGTCTTATTGAAACAGGCTGCAGAATCATCTGCCACAGTAGTGGTGCCATTTAATTTGAGGGCAATTTTAAAATCAAAGTGAACACATCTCTCACTCCAAGTGAATGAGACTTGGCAGGTCCTTTATAAATGAGAATTGTTAAGCCCTGGTGTGGGTTATAAATTTCTGGTTCATAGAGACAGAAACCAGAGAAGGGAAAAAAAATCTAGAGTAGTGTCTATTACTGAGGGGAGAAGTGTGTGTCCCTGAAAATCAGAAGGGAAATCAGAAGAGTCACTGGTGTGGGAATTTTTATCTCCAGATTGAAGGGTTTTGAGCAATACAGCCTGTTTATGCAAGGAAACCTTCTTCAGAGCAGGGAGTAGAAAAAAAATAACAAGCACATTGGAGTATTTGCTCTGAGTACTCAATGAAAAATAAGTATTCATTACTAGAGAAGAAACATTTGCACAGTTCAGCAAACATCCAAAGAGCAGCAGAAAAAGATAGAAAGTGCAACGAGTTTTGTATGATCCCAAGAAATGAGTTTGATAATTTTAAACTCTCATATGATTTAATGAGTTTTTTACACTGCTTGGACCATCAGTGTGAAGGAGACAAATAATTTGATATGTGGGGAAAAAAAACACAACGGACCGAACTGTAGAAACATACCCGGTGATCAATTAAAGTGTCTAAACATGCTCAGAATTATTAAAGTTGATTTTCAAAAGCACCTTGCTATTGTCATATAACCTTGGCTTCAACCCAAGTTTTCAGGCGATCGAGGGTCAGATTCAATGGCCCAGTAGATATATATATAAATACTACTGGGATCTGCATAATTGCTTAACTAATTCTATTTCTCGACTCCTGTTAAAAAATGTCAACTAATATATTCTACCGACCTTTGAAAAGAAATTGTAAATGATGAGATTTATTCATTAAGAGTTCATCTTCACAATCTGATGTGTAAGAATAGCAATATTAAATGCTGTTTGCTGACATCATATATATCTTTTGACCACCTACATCCAAGCAGCCTGAAATTATCTTCTAAACTGTAGAATTCTTTTTCACTGTTACTTTATCAAAATGGGAAGATAATTTTACTATTATTTGTCCTGGCATAAAAACTGAGGTTTATTTTCAGATGTATCAACATGAGTTTCGCTCCATCTGCACAAGTAAAATTACTTGTAACCACCTTACTGAAATCAAATTAAAATTAAATACGATTATTAAACTGGAGGATATTTTCTGATGGAGTTAGAGTTAGAACAGAGATTTTCCCTGTTCTTTCCTGGCTGTGGATAATTTCTAGCCACTCAAATCTAAAGAAATAGCAGAGGAATCAACATAATACTCTGCTCTTTCTTTTCTCTACTATCAGTTAAAAAACACTATCCATGTAGTTCTTTTCATTTTATAATGCTAGCATGAAAATTCGATGCCTCTATTTCTTTCAAAAGGTACCATTTTGAAAATATAAAGGGAAAATCATTAATAAAAAATGGAGCATGAGCACTGACTGAACATGCTCAACCACTAAGCTGGTCTACCTAAGATGTGCGTTATACTCAGAACATTATGTGCACTCAGACTAGGAGAATTAGTTTAAAACTGAGAACATCTGAACAGCAGATTAAGTCCCATCATCCTCTGTAGAAACTGAGAGCAATTGTCATCCACTTGATGCCAATACAATCCAGGTTGTGTTCCTTGGAAACAAATAATTTGCACAGTCTTCTTTAATACACAGATGGCTTTGAAAGTAATGCCTCCTATTTATTACCATGGAAACTACATCAGATACAAAGAACACAATAACACTCTCTTGACAGAGCAAATTCCCAGCTACAAAGTGCTATTTTTCAAAATAGTCACTACCACTAGCTGTGCATTTTCACCTTCAATGAACAAGAGCTTGCCTGCCAAGCTGGACATGATCCATCTCCACCCAGCCTCTCCTCTTAAGCAGAATTTTCAGGATGAGGTCTCAAGACAGAAGACAATATTATTTTCCCCTTATATTTGTAGAAAGTATACAGTTTCAATAGTGCTTTCAATTAGTAGAACATGGAAAAATGTGTCAAAAGCATTTCACTTCATTTGTAAAGAACACAAGTTTCCATCACTGACTTGTCAATGCAGTTAGCCATATTCATGATCTGATGCATCTCACTGAAGTCATGACTTTCAATTTACTGTCAAGGACTACATACCTATGACGAGTTTTTCAGAGTGAGTGAAAAGGTTAACATCTAGTCTGCTTGTGTTCAAGTTTGCATTCAGGTGTTCTGTAAATTCTCAAACATTCCCCCTTTCTCTGTCAATTGATTTTCTGAGGTGAAGTTTTTCATCCTTATTTTGGTGCTGTGGTTGTTATGCCTTTCGACATCATGAGGCAGTATGGGAAAACCCTAAATAACATTGTATTGTGAGTTCTGATTTAGTAAGTAACAAAAATGAGGGCTCTACTGAACCACACAAAAGATCCATGTTTTCTTACATTTAACAAACTGTTGAAAGACCAGTAATTTAGATAGTAGAAACTAAGAAGTTCTGTGCTCCAGGTGAAGAAGAGATAAAGGGCTATAAGGCAGAGGAAGAGAAAAGATAAAAGAACATCACTGCAAGATCCATTTTGATACAATCCATCCCCCTTAGACATCCCTTTTAGCTAAAAGGTTTGTTTACACCATCCTGAGTTTTTATTCCAAATGTCATAGTGAATGATATGAAAAGCATAGATTAGAAAGCAATTACCCAGGTGCAATGTCCTATGAGTTACAGAAGAGTTAAGCATTGCAAAACTTTGGACAGAGGAATCATGACAATTCATTTTCATTCCAGACTGCAAACCAGCTGACTGTAGCAAACTACCTAAAACCCAAGGTCTCCCTAAGTCCCTACTGCTGTTGATCAACAGTTGCCACCTACACTGCACCATCCACACTGGCTCTTGGTGGTCCTGTCGGTGGAGAAAATGGAAAATTACTTCTTTATCACAGAAGCACAGAATATCCCAAGCTGGAAGGGACCAATAAGGATCATCAAGTCCAACTCCTGGTTCCCCACAGCACCACCCAAAAATCAGATCACATGTCTGAAGGTGCTGTTCAGATGCTCCTTGAACTCCATCAAGCTCAGTGCCATGACCACTTCCCCGGGGAGGCTGTTCCAGGACCTGCCACCCAACCTTTTCCTGATATCCAACCTGTATGTCTTTGAAGACATGTCAAGGATTGTAGCTTCAAGCCAGCACAGGTGCACATTCCCACTCCCTGGAGCAGACTGACAAGATCCAAATTAGAGATCATTTGATTTTGTACTCCCATGGGTCTCATATGCCTTTTCTAGCTGCTTGATTTAAGTTTTTGTGCAAATGCTTTTTCAGCATGAGGGCTGTGTATCGACTCAGTTAAGCTGTTGTGCACAGTGAGTGTAGGTTTGGTATATGGGGCATTCGAGAGCTGTAGGCATGTAGGGTGCTTTTGGATGGCTATCCCAGGAAGAAGGTTACCAAACTTCACAGGGTTTGTGCACAGTGTTGTATGATCTGAAGAAGCCCTAGAGCAAACCACTCTATCAGCTGGGCCCAGGTTTTCATTTGGAGAGAACTCATTGGCTCACTCAAGCAGGGAGCATGGGAAGCAATGGGGATCCCTGTAGCCTGGGTAGCCCAGACAGCAGGGCTTTGGAGAGAAGTGGAGAACAAGCCAAAAGGTCATCACAGAACTGAATCCTCTATGGAGAAAGTTTACTATGTATTTGCATAAGCTTACCATATTGCCAAAGCCACACTTACATGCTGGGTCATTATTTAAGCGAAGAAATGAATATTTGTTTTTTGATTGTATTTTATGCTACCTCCAAATGAAAAATAACAATAATTACAAAAAAAGCCTCTGAAAAATGGTGGGATTTTTTGGTGAAAATATAACAAATAGCAATTTGTGTAGTTATATATTTTAAATGCATATGCATACACCAACTAGGTCTCTACAGCATCATCTAAATACTGCATTTTGCAGCAGCCCTATCTGCAATGTTCTACTACTCACTTGAGAGCACCATTGCTCCACTTTTAGAGGCACTACTTGTCAACTTCCACAGAGCTTCAAAGAGGAGTTCATGAGTTATACAGAAGAGCTCAGTGCCTATGCTCCTTGGGCACTTCAGGGAGCCATTACATTAACCAAAGGGATTGCATTCATGTGGCAAAATTAGCCAAGGCATATCCTTACAAGTACAACTACCAAATTTCAGTGTGTCCAGTTCTGTACACTGTGTGCATACTCACAACCTTCAAGTAATAACATAAGCTCCAGCAGAGATTGTGGGGGAAAAGCAGCATGCATGCTGAGAGGACAATCAGGATCCCAGAGCTTTGCAATGAGCTAGAAGGCAAATTCCAAGCCGTGGTTTGAATGAAAATGAAGATTTTGGACTGGATTAGTAGTAGGTGGGTGACCCAGCTGTTGTCTGTACTCTTGTTTAGAGGGACAAGTCTGAGAGCAGCCAAGAGTTGGGCTGGGCTACACAGTTCTTGCATTTCCAGCTGCAACATAATGACCAGCCCCTCTCAGTGTAAGGGTAGGCAAAGCAGCTTTAATTCCTCTCTGGCAGTCATTTAAACTGAACTGGATTGAATTTGGAGCAGTTGTTTACATTGTTGTCACCTACAGATGAGGAGGGCTTTGAAAAGCTGTCATTGACCCCTCTTAGCTTTTAGTTCTGTTTATTTCCTTATGACTCTGTCATTCACTCCATTGCTCATGCTCCTAAGTCTGGTTTTTGCTGTTTCAAGAAAACTGTGATAATTAAAGTACCTAGACTGTCTGAAGGCAGAACCAAGGAGCAGCAATGGGGAAGAAATGGTGAAAAGAGCAGGGATGGGGGTGGGTATGCTGGTAGCTGCTCTTAGTCCTTTTGTGTTTCTGTACTTGCAAGTGTGGATGTTCAGGGCTGCGCCTGCTTCAGAGGTGGAAAATGTCATCTCTTTGGTGGGTCATACACAGGCAAAGTAACTGTAGAGAGAGACAGCAGCTGCCAAAATTCTGATGTTATAGGGAAAATTATTAACAGATCTCTCAGTAACAATTATAGAACTAGATTTCAATTTTTCCTTTTGACTTCTGTCTGCTCTCACATTTTTGTGTCAATTAAGCACTATGTAATCATCTTTGCTTTAAGAATTGCCTGCAACATTGAGTGTCTGACTGCAGTATACTTAATAATAATTTGCACGCATTCTGTCACACATTTGGATTTGGAGTTCTGTCTTAAATGTGTCTCCAATCCCATGTACATTTAATCAATTTTAATAAATCACAAGGAGTTTCTTTTTTATTGTAAATCATGCACAATCCTTTGTCATTACTGCGGTGGATAACACAGGAGCTTAATCTGCCAATTCCCACCACTATGGACATGGAGATGCTTCCCCACCATCAGTCACGTGCTCAGCTTTAATCTGCAACAATGATTTTGCATAATGCTAAAAACCTTGAGATCCTCTCCAGCTTTCAAACCCTGAGCAGGGGAAAATGTAGCAGTAGCACAAGAGACACAACCAAGTTTGTGTCTATAATTAAAAACAGTAGCAATGTAATTAGGATGAAAACAGAGGCAGAAAGGTAACCAATCTTCAACGGTGATTTGAAGAAAACAAGAAGGTGAAATGGGCTTTTTGCCATTAGCTTTGCTGGAGCTGGGCTTTCCCTGCAAACCTAACACACCTCTAGGTGTTCCCTTTCAATTTTGTATTTATTAGGAGTAACACAAGTGAAAATCAAGCAGATCATTTTCATTGTGTAGTGCTTTCAAGAAGTTGCAGTAGGGAGAGTCGAGAAAAAGCATATTTTAATTTTATAGCACAATATTTACCTGGTAGCTCAGTGTGCTATTTCTGTGTTTCCTTTTACATGAAATAACGCGCATGCAGAACAGCAATACAGAATGGTATTATAAAAAATACATTGAGCAAAGATCAGTTGCACATAATGGCTTATATTGCCTATACGTATGTGCACACACAGGGTAAGTTTTATTTCTGAAAAAACAGAGGTGGAAATTTGCAGCATTTGTTACACTTATCAGACTAGAACACCTTTAAAAGGTTTCTTTCGGAGGATGGTTCTATGTGACTAAAAGCAGTTAATAGTGTGGGGTTTTTTGTTATTGTTGAAAACTTCAAGTTATCTTTCTAGAAATGACTAATACTGCACATCTATTTCTGCCTTGGATCATGAGAGTGCAGTTGCGTTGCTGCAAAAGGAGCCACACTTGTGCAGTCAGGTTTGCTCAGAACAACATCTTGTCTGTGTTTTCACAACAATCCGCTGCTGCCTAATAACAATCCATAATGTTCTAAAAATAATAAGCCTAGGTGGTCTGGAGAAATAGAAAATGGAAATCCTGTCACATTTTATCCGGAGAGAATTGATGCATTTTGTTTTGCTCTGTTCCCCAAGGGGTACAGCAGATGTACAGGTGCTAGGCTAGAAATTGTTATAATTACAAAACCCGCATTCTGTTCCTCAGAGAGCTTTGAAATTTTCAACATACAGTAGAAAGTTGAACTTTGAAGAGGAAAAAAAATCCATATGCCTGAAGAACAATAGAGTACAGGATGATTTCCTGAATTATTTACTGCAGCAAGTCGATCATTAAGAAATACAGCACAACAAACAAAACTCAGAAGAAGCACAGTAAATCTAAATGATATCAAAAACAAAATTGCTGGTCCTCAAAGTCTGTGTTTGTTTTCTTTTTCTTTTTCTTTTTCTTTTTTTTCCCCCCTCTCTTTTTATTTATTTATTTATTTTTAACAGAACTTTCATTTTACGTTCTCTTCACCTAAGGTCTAAGAATGTAAGAATCCACACAGGTGGGCAAAGCTCTTCCCTCATCATCTCTCTGTTATCAGTGTGCTTGAATGGAGCTACTACTTTTACATGAGGGGAAAATTCCTTATTATTGCTAACATAATAAAATGTTGAATAACTGTAGCTTGCAGAAAATAGTAATCATCACCTATTTATCTGCAAAGATCTGTTGGTGATAATAAATGATTCGGTTCTGAGATGAAGATTGCCTTGTTCTGTTGGGTGCTCACTATTTTCCTATGCCCAAGAAGCCAAGAGTGAATCCTTTGGTTTGGTGAGCTCCAGAATGTACTGATATCACTGAGGGATGCGGGTAGTGGGCATGGTGGGAACAGGCTGGGGTTGGGCTTGGGGATCTTAGTGGTCTTTTCCAGTTTTAAAGATTCTATGAGGCTCGTACCCTTTCAGGACTGCTGGGACACGCACATTTTCTTTCTAAATCAAGATGTGTAATTTATGGATATCTTCTGGAAATTAGAACATTTTATGTAGATCTGTCCCAATTATTTGACAATCTGCATTGTTCAAATTTCATCCCTTCCTCATACCAGCTGAAATTCATATGGAAATTGAAATGCACTTTAAGATGGTTTCGCATTTCTCCTGGAAGTTTGGTAAAAGTGGAGTTTCCTTATGTTTAGGATTTTAACCCCCTGTTGTATTTCTCTGCAGCCATCTCAGGGTCTAGGAGGGAGAAGCTCAGTGTGTTTTGTGCCTGAAGATTGTGGCTCCTGGCATACATCCAAATTACTAATACTTCCATAACAGCTTTAAATTAAGTCCTACCGTGTACACTCTTTAATCACTGAGTGTTTTTATTTTGTTTTTTTTTTTTCTTCTAGTCACTGTCTCAGCCCTTATTTAGACTCCTCTATTCAGAGGACTGTGCTTTGGTATGAAAGATAATGTGGGGAAGAGTGAGCAATGGTGAATGAGAAAGAAGAGGGCAGAAAGCTCAAGGCAACTGCTCACAACAGGGAATAGAGCCCATGGCAGTGATTGTAATGCCATGTGAGAAGCATTTGATGACACTAAAGAGAATGGAGAAGGAACTCTGATTTTTANATTTTATGTAGATCTGTCCCAATTATTTGACAATCTGCATTGTTCAAATTTCATCCCTTCCTCATACCAGCTGAAATTCATATGGAAATTGAAATGCACTTTAAGATGGTTTCGCATTTCTCCTGGAAGTTTGGTAAAAGTGGAGTTTCCTTATGTTTAGGATTTTAACCCCCTGTTGTATTTCTCTGCAGCCATCTCAGGGTCTAGGAGGGAGAAGCTCAGTGTGTTTTGTGCCTGAAGATTGTGGCTCCTGGCATACATCCAAATTACTAATACTTCCATAACAGCTTTAAATTAAGTCCTACGGTGTACACTCTTTAATCACTGAGTGTATTTGTTTTGTTTTTTTTTTTTCTTCTAGTCACTGTCTCAGCCCTTATTTAGACTCCTCTATTCAGAGGACTGTGCTTTGGTATGAAAGATAATGTGGGGAAGAGTGAGCAATGGTGAATGAGAAAGAAGAGGGCAGAAAGCTCAAGGCAACTGCTCACAACAGGGAATAGAGCCCATGGCAGTGATTGTAATGCCATGTGAGAAGCATTTGATGACACTAAAGAGAATGGAGAAGGAACTCTGATTTTTATGGCTCTCATATTGATTTCTAGATTGTTTGCAGATCATTGTGACTCCTTTCTTAGTATAGCTTACACATGACATCTTAATTCCAATCACTGCTAAAATTATTTTATAAATAATCTCTTATAAATTAAAAATACAGTTTCGTTGAGAGCCTGAAAGCTATTTATTATACAGTGGATTTTTGACAGTCTCATTGGAGCTAACTCTTAAAAAATCTACAGGGAAATCACTCCCTTCATTGTTGGTCTTATTATGTGGCTACTTGGACAAAAGGTTCAATATTGCTGAATAAAAGTGATTTTTTGGATTAAAAAACGAAATCTCGAATTTAAAAAGCACATTTAGCTATTGCTGTCATTTCTAAGCAACATTACAGAGCGAGAGCTTCCCATTCAGTCTCTGCAACTGAGAAGGAGAAATTGTTTGTTCTGTTCACCCTAAAGATAGCACCATGTTCAAATGGACTTGACAAGCTCAGCTCCATCAGCAGACACTGAAGGAACGCGATGTCACTGCTAACTTTGTTTGTGTTTTGAGCTGCTATAGCTATTTCTGTTATTTAAATTTAGCTCTGAAGTCTTAAAGATTTATACTCTGCAGTACAGAACGGCATGAATTTAATAGTATTGTCTGATTCCTGAGATGTTGACTTGAGAAACGAAGCAGGAACCTACCTTTTAGACCATGACACACAAAACACATGAAATGAGAAGCTGAAAATCTCCATAAGTGGTATCATTCTGTGAGCTTTATAGGAATCCTAAGTATGAAGCAAATTGGTGTATTGTGCCCAATGAAAGCATTTCAGTAAAGAGGATTTCAATTTTGAAAAATATCAAAAATCAAACAACTGAAAAACAGCCCTCCAAGAATATGCTGGCACTTGCATTTCTTAGGTATGCTCCAAACGAGATTTTTTCTCTACTTCTGAAGGAAACTTTTCTAGTAACCTTTTCTTATTTTGCAAAAAAAATAAAAAAATNCATTGGAGCTAACTCTTAAAAAATCTACAGGGAAATCACTCCCTTCATTGTTGGTCTTATTATGTGGCTACTTGGACAAAAGGTTCAATATTGCTGAATAAAAGTGATTTTTTGGATTAAAAAACGAAATCTCGAATTTAAAAAGCACATTTAGCTATTGCTGTCATTTCTAAGCAACATTACAGAGCGAGAGCTTCCCATTCAGTCTCTGCAACTGAGAAGGAGAAATTGTTTGTTCTGTTCACCCTAAAGATAGCACCATGTTCAAATGGACTTGACAAGCTCAGCTCCATCAGCAGACACTGAAGGAACGCGATGTCACTGCTAACTTTGTTTGTGTTTTGAGCTGCTATAGCTATTTCTGTTATTTAAATTTAGCTCTGAAGTCTTAAAGATTTATACTCTGCAGTACAGAACGGCATGAATTTAATAGTATTGTCTGATTCCTGAGATGTTGACTTGAGAAACGAAGCAGGAACCTACCTTTTAGACCATGACACACAAAACACATGAAATGAGAAGCTGAAAATCTCCATAAGTGGTATCATTCTGTGAGCTTTATAGGAATCCTAAGTATGAAGCAAATTGGTGTATTGTGCCCAATGAAAGCATTTCAGTAAAGAGGATTTCAATTTTGAAAAATATCAAAAATCAAACAACTGAAAAACAGCCCTGCAAGAATATGCTGGCACTTGCATTTCTTAGGTATGCTCCAAACAAGAGATTTTTTCTCTACTTCTGAAGGAAACTTTTCTAGTAACCTTTTCTTATTTTGCAAAAAAAATAAAAAAATAAAAAAATCAAAGAGAAATACTCAAATTGCATCACACTGTGTTTCATCTGCCATAACTCTTCAATCTCTTCAATAATTTCTGTTGCCATGAAATGTCTTCATGTAACATAGCAACAGTTTCAGTAACTGTGCAGATTTAAAATCATCAAAAACATTCCACTTGTGTCTAAATCACACGGATCTCATGCCTATTCTATACATTGTATTCAGTGTAGGTAAGGTATTTGCAAATAGCTATCTCCCCAAAGCAAAAGGCAAAAAGAGTAAAAAAAATATGAGTGAATGCTGTGTTTGATGCTTGAAGTCCATCTGATTAATCTGTGATATATTGGGAAGGAAAAATCTCCTTATTTGAGGGGAAAATATCTCATTTCTTTCTGAGTGCTTAGTAGCAACACGTGAAAGATCAGAATAACTGGGTAGCAGTAAGTAAGATAGAAAAATGAGAATGGAATGTTAAAATGAGAAAAGACCTTTTGATTATAGAACGTGTCCCTTTTCACACAATGCACTGAACTTCAAGACACATTTCAAATTGAAGTTCAAGGTTATGTTGCCAACAGGGTATGGACAAACTGATCATGTTCAGGAATGCTTCTGAGGAGTACCAGAATCCAGAACATGCTGATACATGAGCAGTACCTTACATGTCAAAATGTAGTTTAATCCCACATTAAGACTAAATAAACACTATAGGAAGGCTTTAAATATGTTAGTATGGGTTACAAATTTAAGTAAGTAGAGATGTAGGACTAACTTGTTAGTTTTTTATTATTATTATCTATAAAAATATTACAAGTAGGGTAAGTAGGCTTCAAAGTTATGACAGCAGTTTCTTTCATCCTAGCAGATGTTCTGCAGTCAGAGGAGGGGAAAGGAACATCTGCCAAGTGGAATGGGCCCCTCAGCAGAATCATGCACTAAAGAAGTCTCATTGATTCAAAATCAGGGTTTTTGCAACGTAGAGGGAAGGCCACACTGGTCTGAAAACACCAAAGAATGATATTAAAACGTAAAAAATAGAACAAAGAAACAAAAAGCAACAACTCTGTATTCCAGATTTGCATACCTGAAATCTAGAAAGAACATCCTTACATTTAGATGCTTTCAATATACAAATAATCTTGCATGTCCATGCAATTGATTTCATTATAACCAGGGTTTCTTGCAAACAGCTCCTAGCAATATTAGCACTGATAGTAAGGCTTCCAACCGTTGGAAGTCATAAGAACTTAAGGGCATTTTCTAGTGCTCCTCCCAGAGCACAGATTTTACAAGGAGTAATTATGCAGAGTGAAAGCTGATGGATCATTCTGATATCAGGGAAAACTTCACGTATTTTCACTAGATGTAAAATATAATCAGAATTTTACAGAAGTACTTCTGAATGTCACTTTTACAGTTTTCTTGGCAGCTTTTTAAAATCCATTTCCTGTCATACACGGAGGTATGAGGAGGCAGAACTGTAAAAATGCTGCATTCCTTTGCCTCATTCTTCTTAAGTAGGGAAAGCTACTGATGCGAAACAGAGGATTGGATGGACATCAGACATGTAACACTGTAGGAACATCTGTAAACCCATAAGCAGGAAGCTTGTTTGTTTTTTTTTTTCTCACAGTCCGATAGTTCCAGGTTGTCTATTATCTCAACTTCTGTTTTGTAATTACAACATCTTCAGGCAGCAGTATCACTGTATCACCATGTTTACTGATAGACAGTATCATATCACCAGCATCCCTTGCAAAACACCTTGCACTTGCTGCACCTGACACCTGGAACTTGTGGTTTATAGCATCCTCCTATCCTGAAAAGAGGATTTGGATAGCAATTTGGGACTCACAATGGCTGACAGTGGAGGGTGGTCATGTACCATTGTGCCAATGGCAACAGAAGATCAGGGCAGGGGAAGAGCACAGCAGCAGATCTCTCAATTATTTTTATGGACATTCTGCACTTCCTGACCAAACCATGGAGAAGGCTGTGGCCAGCCACCAACTCAGTATCACTACCAGACCTTCAGTTAAAGTCTATCACTTCTGAATGCTGATACTGCACTGCTAATTTAGTACTCCTGGGTGCCAGACTATTGTCATGGACATTTCAGATCTCCTGTGCCAGATCATAAAGAGACTGGCAGTGCAGTGTGCAGCAATATTGAGAACCTTACACCTGTAAAACTGTCAAACTGTAGGTAATGTGCACATTATTGTCTTGTAAAACAGGGAAAGAGAAAAGTTTATCAACAAGGAAGTGCTGTGCCTACTTGAAAAACTGAGACTGAAAAGACAGATTCATACTGACAAGTTCTTCATCAGCACCTGCCTGCCACTCTGGAAGATTCAGCTTCATGTTTGCTTCTCTTCCCTCTTCTGTTTCTTGCTGGGCACTAGTACACGGTGAAACAGGCTCTTTCCTTTCGACAGGACACACACAGCACCAGGAGGCTATTTCAGGAGATCTGAATGCATACCGAGGGGCCTCATGACAAAACTGCAAAGATTTTTTCATTGCTTTACAATTAACAGTACTGTATCTTCTGTTTCTGAAAGACCACGGGAAAAAGAGCTGTCCAGAGAACACAAAGAGCAGACAGATGGTGTCACACATCATAGCCAGCTACAGAAGGCACTCTGAAATGGTGAAATAATTCCAGGAATACTGTGGGTTGTTTTTCCTATTTTGATGAAATGACTTCAATTGCAAGAATGTGTTTGAAAATACATTTAGCTTTGATCTTGTTAAGAGTTAAATTACTGTGATGATGACTGATTGCAGGAGCTGTCTCTCTGGACAACTTTTGCACAGGAACCAAAAAAATGTCGTTAAATTATATATATATAACTTATAATACATATAAATTATGAGTTATGCCAAGAACAACACAGCTCAAGATGAACTGAATGGTTGCATGGTATTTCAAGACATTTGTTGGGTAGAAACAGCCCAAAGAGTTTTCCTTTGGTGTGGTTCATTAGCTCAGTAAGGGCTTGCAAAGTTACTGGCTGAATGATGGAGCTCTGAAGGTTTTGCTCAGTCATCTGCATGATGTGGTTGGGTTGTGATATTATGGAAACAAATACAGTCTAAAACAGCTGTCTGCCTGCACACCCTATACATAATGCAAACTCCGTGAGCTACTTTCCATGATTACTCACTTCTATCTGAGTCAGCCAAATTGCCCCTCCTGTTCCTTCTCTAGTTGTTGTGGTCCTTTTCTAAGATGAATTCTGCTGTTCCCTGAACCTTCTTATGTAACCTGCTTGCCTTTTCTTTCAAAGGCTTCAGCTTCCAACAGATAAGGATGCTATTGCAGATGGAGTATTTCAGTACCGGTCTAGTCAGAAAAAAAAGCATAACCATTTATTGCCGAAATATTTGTGCACATGCCAGCAGAGACAATATCTTTTAAAATAAATTAGGATATACTTTCCAAAACTCCTTTGAAATTGTCTTCATGATGGCAAGATGTTTTCCAGTGCTATTCTGCATTGTACTAGGCTGCTGCCCTGGCACTGGTTGTATATGGCTTTTGGGTAATCAGATAATGTGAGTATGAGAAAGAAAGCTTAATAACCAAGTATAAATGATGACAAGTTATAATTAACCTGAGAGATGTTATAAACACTGAGGCAAAGGATATAGGGGTCTTGGCAGCTGACAATCAAGCTATGCAATGCTTTTACCAGAAGTCAGTTTATTTCTATTCTCATAACTTCAAGCAGGTCTTTGATAGAACTTAACTATCTCTTATGCTTGCTATCTGTACAACTGTGAATTTCATCAAGCTCTGATGTAGTACTTACGCATTTAGCTAAGGACCTTACAAAACAGCAAAGAGCTGGGCTGTATCCAGAAAGTCATCAAAAGCAACTTCTCTCTGCATCAGTTGCCTCTGACTACTTTGTGTGGCTTCTTGTGACACAGAGCACCTTAACCTCCTCCCACACACCCTAAAGGGAAGGTGTTTTCTTTTAAAGGAACATTTTAACTTTTCTTCATTGTTGTTGAAGTGCATGAATAACATAGGCAACCCATCCAGCCTTGGAGAGAATTCATCCAGCCTTGGATTTTCCAGACTCACACACCAATATTAAGAGAAATACTGCCTCAAAGTCAATAGGTTTATATATGCATTCAGAAACATTCAAGTCAATGTCAAAAATGCACCCTTGCTTCCAGAATTAGCTGAGTACAATCAAAACTCTTTTCAGTTATAATTCCTAAATTAGTTTTTTTTTTCCACGATATTTCTTCAGTAATGTTTATTAGTAAGAACTGAAAATATTGTTCTTGTTGTACGTTTGTGTATGCCAACATAATAAAATAAAACACGTTACTTTTGAAGCAGCCCTCATACACTCTAACGAGCTCTTGCACCTGCTAATGCATCCAGAGATAGAGTTCATCAGTTTCCACTGTTCCACTGCCAAAAGCTAAAGCAGAAGAAAAAGGGCAACACTGTTAGTATAATTTTTTCAACAAACCGAAGAAAAAGAGCCCATCATGAGAGAGAAATGATTCCCATTCTGTGAGAGATAAGAAGATTGCAGCTGCAGAGTGCAAAAGAATTTTGTCATTGACCTGTTGTTTGTTTAAAAAGGAAAAAATAAAAGCTCACTCTGGAAGTGCTTTAAAAATGCATATACACAGCACACAGATACACAGAAGGTTAATAGAAAGGCTAAAGAAGTTCAGCTGCAAGCAGCGGCTGGAAGTTATACCACTGGGGCCATTATCTTTCCATATGACAGTGGATGCATCGTGGTTGTCTCATTGCTTGACAAGGAGCTTCTGAATGTCTGGAAAAAAATAACAGAAATCCCTGTTAATTACAGCAGAGAATGGGAGAAATAAATCAGTGTGAAATAAAAGGAGGGAGGTAATCAATGAGGAGGGAGGATCCTGCTGGTAGGATGCAATTAGACTTCAAGGAAAAGGACACAGTGCGATTGATCATATGATAGCTCCCTGGCTATCGTGAAATATTTTACTCCACTTGCTGTGAGGACACAAAAGTGGTAATTGTGTTAATCTTGTCGTCAAGGTTTTAAAATGGCAGAAAGTTCACACAGACAGTGGTTGTAAATTTAGAAAACAACAACAAAGACACAAATCAGAATTGAGAATCACAGCATCTTTCCACTAGTCATTGGAAAAGAGGGGAAATGCTATAACAAACCTATTGCACTAAACAATTTGTTCTCAGTAATTAACTCCTAAGCACAGAAGTAACAACAGCATTATCTAGGGTGGTCTCGTATGGCAAAGCCAGGAAGAAGTGTGACAAAGGCTTCTACTTACTGAGCTCAGAAGTAGCCAGAAGTGGTTTTGATTTAAAGTGAAAGAATGAGAAAATACGTTAAATGAAGTCTATCTGATAAGGCAGGAGTGGAAAAGCATGTGATATTTCTTGTTGTTAGGGAACCATCAGGTAACTGCTACGCTGACATGGATGTCCACCTTTGTGGCTGCCATGATGAGAGAGCCTTCGTGCCATGGAGTGAGGGATGAACCACTCTGCAAGTCTGGGTGGAACATTTCTGACCCAAGTCTCAACCTATTATACTAGTTCACATTTTTAATATTGAATTCTTTTCTAGCTCTGGCAGGGGTCAGGTTACCGTGATGGTAATGCCTGTCAAAAGTGGTGGTCTCAAGAGCTCGTAACTAATTTTCAGCTTAGCTCAGTATTAACAATTATTCTAAGCACTACATTTTTTGTAGTAGTAAGACATTGAATTAGTCTGTTTTTCTACTTCCATCAATGCCATCCTTCTGGATTACTCACGAGCTCTCTGTCTCTTTTGCTTTATATTATTTTTTTTTCAGCATATCAAAATCCTTCAACCCCTTGTGACAAATGCCCCCAAAAGACAGACCTGAAAGGTCACAGACTGGACTAGGTCAGGATATTGCTGAAGAAGCTGTAAATTACTAATGTGCTGACAGCCTTCCCCACCTTCACCGTTGGGGCTCTCAGAATATATTGCTACCACTGAGGAAGTCACCTCTGAAGTGCAGAAATGTCCACAGAGGAGTTCTTCCTGCAGGATATTTTCTCAGAGACTTGTCTTTGTGTTGCATTCCAGCAGGGAAGTCGCAGCAGCTCATTCTGCTTTTGTTCTTGAAATTAACATGCTGAGTAAATGAAAAATGTCACTTCTAAATTAATTCCTCATCTGTAAATATAGGGATAGTAGCACCTTCTTCACAGCGGTTCTATATGTCCCAGTTAAAGTTTTGGCACTCTCTGAGCTGTCTTCTCTCACTCCCCTTGGCTGGCATAAGGAACTTAATCTCAGCAAGATCTCAGAGGATTTCTTTAAAATTGTGACCTAAAACTCACAGTATATCCTCCAAATTTCTAGCCTTTAGCCCTCCTAACCGAAGCTTGAGTTTTACTCTGATGCAGGCATCAGGAGAACCCAGTGAAATGCAGCATGGACTGTAGGATCATTTAAGAGGTTTTTTTGATGATACGCTCTAAACCAGAGACCATCACAAGAAAGCAGAGCTCAGTGCTGCCCCTCCACTCCCTGCTTGGAGCTTTAATGAAGCCTCCCCTCAGCCCCCTCTGCTCTGAATCAAACAAACTGAAGAACATCAGCTACTCGTATATATTCCCATCCAGACCCTTTCCAGTCTTTGTAGCCCTCCTTCAGGCACTCTCCAATAGCTTTATGTCTTTTGCTACTGTGGAAGCCAAACTGCACCCAGTGCTTGAGGTGATGCTGCACCAGTGCACTGTAGGGTGGGACAACTACTTCCCTTGACCGGTTGGTAATGCCGTGCTTGATGCACTTCAGAATACGATCCATCTCCTTGACTACCTGGCCAAAAATTAATGGACAGGGAATGGATATTGCTAGATAATACCTGTGGCTGGCCAGACTGTAAGAGATGTAACCTGTACCCCTGAAGCTGGGACCCACAGTCAGCCTGCGCTGTCAGTGATATTAAATTCATAGCACTGTCATTCTTTATGCAACTATGAATATGATCTGAAACATTTCTTTTCCTTCTTCTTCCTGTAAGATTCAAGTTGATATGCTTTTTTTTTTTTTTTCAGGTTCTTCCTTCTCTGCATGAAATTGGACATCTGTTGACAGCTGGGTGAAATTTCTTTGACAGGAAATTTTTTGTCAGGAGGGGAAAGTAATCAAATTTGGCAGCCATGGAATATTTTAACAAGTTTGCATTGGTTTCTCTAAGGACCCTGTCTTGCTCAAATTTCTTAAAAAGCACTCATATTTATGTTGTACTTTGTAATGTAAAAATTATATGCTGGCATCTTGATGAGCGCTATTATAGTGTCATGGAAGTGCACACGGCCAAAATTCATCTAATGGAGGAGAGTCTCTAAGACATTAAATGTAGTTTAGTTTAGTTTTGTTTTTTTAGAAGAACAAAACTCTCATCTCTTACTGCTTTCATCTCCTCAAAATAAATAAAAAAAAAGAAAGAAAGAAAAAGAATGCTTTCATAGCAAAATTCTAATGTCAAATTCTCTACTGTTTGTCAATCAGAAAAGCTGATTTACAAACATTCTTCGTATTGAGGGGTACTGGCTCTGCTATACTTCTCTGCTCTAGATCACAACACCAGTGGGATATGCAGAGTGATTCTTTGGTGTAAAACCTGCCAAAGGTTGGGAAGAATCAGACTCCTGTCTCTAAAGAATGCCTGATATCTTGCATTTGCCTGTGACAATGGTTTACTTTTCAGGTCACCTTTCTACAAAATGTTCTTTCAACAAGTTTATGCTGTATTCCAAGTGTTTGGAATATATTTGCAGCAGTTCAGGTGAGTCAGGACTCTCAAAGAATAAGTGTGACACCCACACAATCTCTGAACATCCCACTTCAAGTATTCTTTTCTTCTGCCCAATTGCATATTTATGCGTACTTTAAACTGGATATATTTATCACTGAACTTAAGACATATTTCAAAACTAAAAATTAAAGCTAGTTTCACAACACAGAGTCTGAGCATGAACTATGAGAGTGGAAGCAGCAGGAGAACGTGTCCTGCTGTCCTTTCCCTTCCCACAGGGTACCAGCTAGAGTCCCTGCACAGCAGATCCCCCTGTGCTGCAAGGCTTCACCTCCCCACAGACATCATACCAGCCCCACAGGCAGGAAGATCTTGAAAGAAAAAAAAAAAAAAAAATGGTTACAGACTCATTAGGCAATCCCTGAGTGCAAGTGCTGTGACCAACTGTTCAGTACTTACACTGCCATAAATTTCCCTAAATTGTAAAGCTGTGTTTTAAGCAGCCATGCACTTAGCCTGGGTCAGGGTCACTGGGGAATGATTTTGTCCCACTTTAATTCCCATGGCAGAAACAGGGGCTGTATATTTTGGAGTTGCTTCATTTTTACTTTTAAGAGATGATCTCAAGCCAAAGGCCTGGATCTGAACTCAAGCTCTGAATCCAGACTTGAATCATTCTATTGAATTCAGAGTTGTACTATGAAAGCATCAATCCAACAGCCAAGCAATTGAGCATGTGAAATGTTTTTTTTTTTTTTATTTTAATTTCTAACCTCTGAAGACTTTATTTCTCATCCAGTAAAGAGGTACAATATCAGTACACAGATCAACAAATCAGTTTTGCCCTTTTTTTCTATTTTTATATATTACTCTGTGAAGAAAAAAGCAGCATAGTACATTCACAGCAGCAATTAATATTAAAAATGCTACATATATAATTGATTGTGATGACAACTGAGTAAATTAATTCTGGATTCTATTTTTCTTGGAGGGGTTGGAGTGTTTCATCCAAAATTGATTGGTTGCCTTGCCTTGATTTTATTGCACGGCATTGAACTCATTGGCACTGAACCCACTGCACCTGTGTCTTTGTGAGAATGAGTAATGCAACCTCCACAAAGTGTCATAAGAAGGAAACAGCAATCTGGACAGGGAAGCAGAGTTATTGATGTCAGTCCTGTAGTAGGCTAAACAGGTAAGATACAATGCTCTCTGCTTGTTCGGTGGACCTTCCACTACTGGAGCACGTTGGCCAACACTCAGGTGTTTTGTCAAAGGAACATTCATATGGAGAACTTGACTTCGTACAAGAGACTGTGCATAACAAAAAATAAAGAAAATAATAAAAAAATGGGTCTATGGGTGCTATTCTACAAAAATTAGTAGCAGGAAACATGAAAAATAAAAAAACTAAAAATAAATAAATAAAATAAAATAAAATAAAATAAGGTAAAGTAAAATAAAATAAAATTCCATGTGATTACCAAGGTTGATACAAGCATAGCTGAATGTTACATTTGGCCATCTTTTTCCAGTGTGTAGCACTTCTTAGCTGCTTCAGGAGTTGCTGTTTAGCCCTGGGCACCAGAGGGACAGGCAAAACAAGGTGAACAATGAGATAAATCAGTGCAATTTCTGCCTCTCCTGAGTTTGCTTCTCTAGTGACAAGTGGCAGAAAGCCAAATCTTCAGTTAATGCTTGGAATGAAGGGATGAGTTCATGGTACTTCAGTTCAAAGTGTGCCCAGTAACTGACTGGAAGAGTTTACCACTGTTGAAAGATTGAGAAGAGTTATGATTTCCTTTCTGAATGCAACATGGAGCTCAGATACGGGGAAGAAGAAGTGATGTTTAAATTAAACAAAGTGTTGGCACAGGAATAAAATGAGTAAAATATTCATAAATAAAAAAACTCAAAATTTGAAGATTTTTTGCAAGAGTAAAGTTAATGAAACAGATTTAGGTTGACGTATTAGCAGAATCCCATTCCTAGAGATGACTCCACAGTATTTATCTAAGGAAAAGTATTTATCCTCTTGGAAAAGAATATGAAAAAATTGACTCATATAAATGCTCTTCTGAATTGCTAGAGCTGTCCCCTTTCAGCTACTGTGCTTTTCCAGAGGCTAGAAGAATACAAGGGGGATGAACCACAGAAAGATGTAGCAGTCTCAACCCTGCTATGTATTGTCATATATTCCTCTACCTCTGTCAACTAACATAGCATGTCTTACATTAATCATCAGGGATATTTTCTTTAATAAAACTTTCTATTTTTTCTTTTAAAATCAGTCACATACACAAACAGATATATACACTGATACTAATCAGGTAAGATATTGCATATGCTCCAAGCCATGGAAACTTCTTATTCTCCAAAGACAGTTAGAGGAGTTGTAATCATTATTAAAACAGAAAAAAAGGGAAAAAAAATCCCACTCTCAAAAAAACCTCCGCACTGTTAAACATTTAGAAGTAAGTTTATGAAGATTCCTGGAGGTCTCTAACAGACAGTGGGGAACACAGCTTTGGCAGAGTGTACAACAGAAGAAACCCAGAGCGTGCATCACTCAAACGAGCAAGTTACTCTGTGCCACACACACGTGGCAGTGACTGACACCAGGGGAGAGCAGCAGGCTAAGTAAGCCATTATTCCACTGAATTTCAACTACCTTTTTTCTTTGAGACAAAGACTGTGAGCGTATCTTTAGAACCTTTTTCTGCTGTCTTTTCTCAGAAGGCTATAGCACAACACTGATCTGAATGGATCATCACTGCAATGCTGGGCTGTATTTAGAACAGCAATCTGGAGGCAGGCAAGGCCCTTAATGCAGACAGGTGCCCCAGGTGCTTCTCATGGGGCTCTGCAGGCGACAGGGGAAGCACAAAACAAACAGCAGAAAAATTCACTCCTGTTCAGTCCTCTTACTGTGGCTTAATTATTGCACAAAAACGGCATAATGCCATAAATCAAGGCAGGAGAATCTGTGTTGTACAGCAACTCTGAGTACTGTCTGATGCACATCCTACACTACATTTCATCTTTTGCACCTTTTTAATTAAAAATATCGCTTCTATCATTTTCTCTTAGATTTTTTATTTTTTATTTTTTTATTCTTTGCTCTCACGTTATAAACAGATTGAAATGAAAGTGAGGAAAAGCACAAAGCACCTTGAGGTGAGCGGAAAGTCTGTAACAAGGTATTATAATAGAAATAAGATTTAGACAGAGGTCTCATCCCTAAAAAGTCAGGGAGAGTAGAAAAATGACAGAACAAATTGGGCTCTATAAATTAAAATGTAGAGTAACTCTGACTAGGCATCTTGAATGTCTCATGAAATAAGAGGTCACTAAAAGATTGCTCTTGCTTGTGTCAACAGAATCCCTTCAAAAACAAATGCCTGTCCTGTGCTGGTACAATGATATATCTATTTCTCCATTACTAACTTCTACCTTTTTGCATCGCATCTCTGTCAAACATTGAACACAGCATCTTTACTCATTACCTTATAAATCTACAGTAGCGACCTAGAAGTCATAAAATTGCCAATGTGTATTTATAGAGTAAGTGTTTTTCATCATGGATTTTTCTACCGTATCTTTAGTGGTAGTAGGCTGATATCTATTGAAATGCAGGCACATTTAGTATGAATAGATGTTTATTTACTTGTTATTTAAACATATGAGACTGTTCTGTACGTGTGGCTTCTGATACTTCCATGCAAATTTCTTTAAAAAGGATGACTAAGCCAATTTAAACTGCATGTAAAGAAAACATTTCCTCACTGAGGCTTGCATGCCAAATTTAAGCCAAGGGAATTTTAATACAGAGCCCCTAGACTTACAAACCCCTCAGAAACAATATTTATAATGAAAATTTTGACAGCACCTTCAGTACAGCAGTGAAAATAACACCACCATAATGAAAAAGAAATGATGATAAATAGAATATATTATAAAGAAGGGTCTAGCAAATTCATAGCCTTTACTTTTGTCAGCAAGCTGGCGACAGGCACTGAAATACAAAACAAGCCTTAGCTTTTAAACAAGAACAACCTGAGCAACAAAAGGTCTTCTATAAAAGAGATTAAGAAAATATAATAACATCCTTACCGCATAAAGTACTATTTTCATTAGAAACCATAATTCACAAATTAACATCAAGAGCACTTAGAATTGAAGAGGTGAAAAATGTGTCTATCTGTCATTTTGGTAGCATATTTTCTTCCAAAAGGTATTCTTATTACATTTCCAGGCAGGTTTGTTAATGCCTTTTGTTTAAATATTCATGCGTGGGCTTTTGAGTCTGGCTGCTGTGAGGAGACAGCGCCTCTGAGCCTCCACCAAACCTGCTCTGAGATGCAATCCACAGCACAACAAGATGATGGGCACAGGTGGGCACACTGCCCTACTGCACACCAGGTCCCACTGACTGCCCATGTCAGAACATTCACAAGTATACATACATCCATACAAACTTACCAGCTTGGCATACACTTGGTTCTGAATAACAAATATAGAAAGAAGAATCCTCCTTCCCTTTTTTCTATCCTTATTGTCGCATTATAACTTCCAAAGATCACAGCAAAGATCAGTTGCAACAGTGGCATATTGTGTGACCAGAGAAGGAGATGTTCTTTTACCTAAGGGACACCTTAGAATCAGAAAATCCTAGAGTCATCTACATTATTGGAAAAGACCTCAAGATCCCCAAGCACAACCATCAAGCTGCCCTTCTGAGTTCCTTCACTCAATCATGTGCCTTAAGGTGATGTCCACATGACTCCCCCTTCACCAGCTTCATTGCTCTTATAAAATGGACTTCATAAGTTAGAAGTTTTATCAGAGATGACTTTCATTTTGAAGAATAACATTAACTCCTTACCAGAAGACGCTCTATCTTGTATCTCAATCTCCATAATGCATTTCTCTATCACATTGGTAATGTATACAGTGGCCAGAGAAGCCATCTTTACACCATTCTATTAATTTCTTTCTGTGGAGCATCCTGTTTGCTGTTGCATCTCTGTCCTTCTTATTATCTGACTTTTGTGCATGCTTTATATCGCATAAGATAACTATGGATGTGACTTTCATCCGGTAAGTCCTTGTAACCTTATCAAGGCACTTCTAGCTCATACAAGTGCTGCATCATCTGCCCCACCCATGGACAGTGACACTGGGTCAAGGTCTCATCTAGACTTGGAAGGGTCACAGTCACATAAGGAACAGCAACAAGAACCTGTACCTTCTGGATGCTTGCATAGGAATGGTGCTATGTCCTGTCCCCATGGCACTGGGGCCTAATTGGATCAAATCTGCAGAAATCTTGCAACAAACCAGATGATAAGCAGCCAGTGTTGTGCCTTTAAATTTCAGTTTATCTGCTAACTCGCTCATTCAGTCAATGACAAACACACCACCTGATCATTAGGGTATACCTCAGAAAAAAGACATGTTCTCACTTTGTCAGCTGACAGCTTCATTTGACATAAACTTCATTATGTCCCTTCACTATTTTTTTATTCAGACAATACTTGCTGGCTTCAGGCAACCTGGACATATGCTTTATCTGAATAAAAAGCTTTCTTCTCTGTGAATGCTGTGGATGATGCTGCCATGCTGCCATTTTGTCAATTTCTAACTCTTCTCAGGTAAAATCTTGCAGGTTTTTCATGCTCAGAATATCTGTGGTGCAAAAGTATGACGAACATCAATGCAGATAGAACCCAGCCCAGGCTCTCGTCATCAGGAATTTCTATTTCTGCAACACCTTTCTCTTTGCATTATCAATCTCCCAGCAGAAATCTATTCTTAATCTTCTGTCTTGCTCACAGCACTCCTCCTGCTTCTTCTGCTGTATCAAACATAAACTTCTTGTTTCCTCCTCCAATGTCATGCTGCATTCCAACCTCCAACCAGATCATCCTGCTCAACTCCATTTTTAAAATGTTCATTTTTCAAGTTGGCACTTTCATGCTTTCTCCCATACTTTCACTCCCTCTTTGCAGGAAAACCCCATAAACATGAGAAAAAAATTACTGCTACTCCTCCAGAATGTCCCTCAGACCTCTCCTTCCTTGAAATGACTTTGTTTTTCATTGTCTGTGGGTACACCGAGATGTACTACGTACCAAGTTAATCAATATTACCCCATTGCTTTCTCATATTCTCCCATTCACTTTTATTTATTTCTATAATCTTGACTGTCTTACACTGAGATTAGAAAATCAACTATTAGTCTTGCATGCTCACCTTATTTAGATGGCTGCCCACCCCTATGATGAGGCCTCATAGGCAATATAGAGACACGAAAAATAAAGAGTTATAGGTATATAAAGATGTCTGTGAATTGGAAGCATTCTCCTACAGGGAGTGGAGTGGAAATTTACCGGTGAACATTAAATCTCAACTGTTCTTTGATTTTAAAAAGATGATGCGCACAGACTTGGATGCAGACATACTGGTGAGCAGCATGTGGTTTCTCATTAAGTACAGAGATATACTTTGAGTTATAGGCATGCCTCAGCTCATTTTTTACATCAGAAAAGTATAGATCCTCACTAGGATTTTCCTCTAGGTAAATATGCCTGCCTCCGTGAGCCCAGCATTTTGCAGCCTGCCCCCACCAAGGGGTCGTGCTTTGGTGCTTGTTTCTGGAGGCAAACAATGAAGCATATTCTGACAATGCCTTTTTTCTTCTTTTCTTCAGGACAGACATTTCCTGCTTCAGTGCTGCACATATTGCAGCATATGTACCAGAATATGCAGGAACAAGTGATACAAGACTCCCTGCCTTTTACCAATCACTGTCTGCAAACATTATGATGAAAAATTGTAGTCATTTTCCTATCTTAGAGTGTTCTTTGTGATAGCTAGCATAGGAGAAATATTGCGGAGACACAGGATGCATCAGTCTGATACTTTCAAAAGACAAACTTTGCAGAATTCTATTGATTAAAATGATCCTGGTGAAACAATGAGGATACCACCTCTTCTTTTATCATAAGGACAAATAAAAACAGTAAGTTCCAATATCTTTCAATATTTTTTTACATGGACAGATGATAGAATGCCAAAGAAAATCATGCAAACAAAACCTTCATCAGTCTGTCCTGGAGGCCAGCCAGAGACTAGATAATTTGGACATGACCACGATGGGCCGGATGTGTGAGTGGGCATGAGGAAATGCTTCCAGACTTTGTAAAACTGCTGTAGACAGTCTGTCCCTTTTTAAAATGTGCTTAATTTTATTTATTTTTTTTTATTTGAAGGAAAAAGACAGCAAAACATATATACTAAGTTCCTTTGAAACTAAAGTCTTGAGAAGTAAAAGAAGTATTTTTTGCTATAATGGTACTAACCAATTCAGTCATAATCTTATGGCACAAAAAGTACACCACTTAAGAATCTTTCCTTAAGAGCTGCCAGGATTTTTAACCTCTTCTCAAAATACATAAAAGACCTCTTAAATGTATTGCCTTAGCACACTGCAAATCTATTCCGTTAGCAGTTGTATCAGATATATTTCTTTGTCAGCCACCCATTTAAGAAGGGATCATCTTAAAAGGCACTGACATAAATTGTTGTGTGGAAGATCGATTAGTTTAAAAGGTTTTTCCTTTTAACAGATCAGACAGCTATTATATCTCACCATTTGGAATATGGAATTTTCATTGAATAAGTCCAGTATTTAATCACTTCTTTAAACACATATTCATTTTAAATAATTTCACTTAGATTCCATAATCATGAGTTACTTAAATGAGTTTTCCGCTTGTGTGCCGTATTGAATGGATATGACCAAAGGACCAGGAAATTCTACTCTAGAAACCAGTTTAATTATCTAGGAAAGGCTTTTGGTGTGAAGGTAGGTATTATTCAGCTGAGACAAGTAAAGCAGCTTTTCTCAGATGGGTCATAAACTATCAAAATATTTCTAGATATTAAGGGGCAAACAGACGAGCATTGCACATTGCTGCTTCTCTTGGTATGGGCAGTTTTTTGGATGCCTCACTTCCCAGCTCATACTGCTGAATTAATTCCTACAGGTGTGTAAAGGAATGCACATAAGCTGTTGTTATTTACTGTTCTGAAAATCACAGTTTTTGACAGATATGTAATTGCAATTGTTTCCTGAAATTGGCTCATAAGAAAGATGCTGAAAACAGCAATCTGGTAAATAACTTTAATTGAATTCTAAGGGCAAAATCCTGCCAATCATTATTCCCATTGGATAGCACTTTTCATTGCAATTAGACTATTGATTTTGTTGAGATTACTTATGGGTTCACATTAGGTACCACAAAAGGAAGTGACAGAGTAAAACTTCACCCTATCATTGAAATGTGCCAATGATGTTTCCTTTCTTGGAGTCTTTCTGGCTTTTGTAGGGTAATAGACTTGCTCTGCTACCCTGGGCCACCAGTATTTACTATACAGCAGAAACTGGGCTGTGCAACTCAACCTAGGCTTCTGTGACAGTCATTTTGTTTCTTTTCCATTTGGAGGAGCTTAGCAGCTGGAGAAAAAGTCATCCTCGCTTTCTATGGTCATGATCTATTTCTTCTCTGGAAGAGGAACCTAAAAAGCCTGTGGAGTCCATCCCACTTAAATACCAGTTTAAGTTCCCTAAGTGGTATGTAGCATTTATACATATAAAGTTTCAATAATAGATTTGTGTTGCACAGTTTCTTCTATATGAATCGCAGTAATTTTTATCCTTGACCTAATGAAGAAAAAATTTAATTTGACAGCTCCACAAACTTCAGACTCACTGAGAATTAAATAAAATAGCTGTGGTAGAACTATGATCTCACCAGCCTCCCACACATTTACTTTTGTGTTGTACTCATTCATATTGCATGCCTAATTAAACAGGGGACTTAACAATTATAAAATTCAAGTACCAATAGGTTTTCTTAAAGCTCTGGAAGAAGAACTAGATTCAAAAAGTAAGGATTATGAATGAGAAACTTTCTGGAAGTGGTATAGCCAAACCCCCCTATATTTAGAAATATTTCAGGTATTTTTTCAAGGCCATAAATGACTTCCAGAAAAGTCTCACAGTAATCCCAGATTCATACCACTGCTGGAGGATTTTATTATTATTTATATTTTATTTTCTTGCAAAAGCCATACAGAAAGATAAAAAATAAAAATAAAAATAAAAAACCCAACCCTTTTTACATTTATTCTCATTTTTAGCATACTTCCATAGTCTCAACAGAAACAAGAAGATGTCACATTTCAGATGAGTTTATACAGTTTCACTGAGTTTTAGTGACAATAATATCTCCATATGAATGGCATTTCAAACTGAATTGAAACATTATGCTGTAATTCCCTCTAAAGATTCTCTTTCACATACTACACATTGAATAATAACCTGAAAGATCTCCACATTTCTAAAACTAAACTGTTTTTTTTTTATTATTATTATTTATCTATTGTTATTCTGAAACCTATTTACAGAGAAATAGTAAACCCCAGATAAAACACACTGAATTTCTGGTTTCACCTGAATGTCTTTTCTTGCTAACCTATGCTCTTGCTTATGATCCTTGTTGGCTGGCACAGATTTCTTCTAACGTTTGCTTTCATTATGTCACACAAATGTCAGTTGTGACAGAAGTTGAATAACTGAATGAAAAGATATATTCTGTAAAGCCTCCAACCTCCTAGATGACAAATCACACTTGTACCTAAAATTATGATTTTCTTCACTCAAATTGATTTGTGTATCTCTGAACTTTTTAGATCAAATCATTATGTACATGTAATTATGTTTGTACAAAAAATGTCTGGAGATTAGGAAGGAGCTGAACTCCTTTTATGCTTTTTTGTGTATTTTCTGAACTTCCAGCACAGCCTTTAAGACCTCAGCAAAAGTCCAGCATAGGAGACCTCTAAGAATCAGAGGAATTTGTTATTATATTCCTATATTATACTCTGTACTATTCACTGTCAGGAAGACACTAACCAAGAATTTGAACTAGAAGTCCTCCAAGTGCCTAGCTTCTGCAAGAGCTCCTGGATCTCATAGACATCTGTCTTGAAAGATGCTGTCAAGTGGGTCCATGACTCCAGAAGATCAATATGTCAAAAGTCACGAAGAGCAAATACATTTGTTCTACTCAAGTCGGACAGCCTGTCTGCCAACAATGAACAATAATTTCTGTTTGCTCTTTGTTCAGTGATGGTGAATTCAAAACCAGTCCATCCTATACACAACACTATCTAGTTTGTGTTAATTTCTATGTGTTTTTAACTTTCCTTCCGTATTTGCTGCTTCAGTTTTTCTGGATTTTACTAGAAGCTGGTAGACATTGCAGCTGTATTCCAAGTTACACCTAGGGAGGGAAGTTCACCATTTCTAAGTCTTACTCCCCTGTAAGAGGTGCTTACTTTCAGAAGGTTCAGAAAAGGTTCTCTCACATCTCACTCAGCAGATGTTGTCATTTGTCTTTGAATAATTTTACTCCTCGCCGTATAGTTTGGTCATATTTCTTCACCGTATTCCTGGGATTATACTGTTTCTTGTACCCCAGTACAGCTGGAATTAAATGATTTGAGAATAAGTGATCACAACTACTATCTACAACAATCTGCAATATTTTTTTTCTACTTTTTGCTTACTACCTATGTCATCTGTTATATTGTTTTTGTAAATTGTGACTTTTTTTACCTTTTATATTGCTTTATGGAGAGCGTACACTCGATAACTGTATCAGTTGGTATATCTAACACTTCATCTAATAGTTTAGTCATAAGCACAGAAGTCAACTTGCTGGAATAGTTTCCAAACATTCCCTTTGTGTTTTTCTCTTCAAGCACCACTTATAAAAAACTAGAAAGAACTGAAAGCAATCTATCAGGAAAATGAAACATGCACTTGAATGAAAAAAAAAACCAACAACACCAAACAATCAACATCGAATTGGTATCATCTGGATCAAGCTATCATGGCTTTACTTATCCATCCAGATAGAATGCATGTCCTAAAAAAAGTAGACAAAGCAGTGAGATTTTCAATTAGTTCTTTCCTTTATCTTTTTATTGGCATGTGCTATGGATTGTATGGTATTTCTAATGTATTATTTATGATGAATGGTACTTTAACATACATAAGCAAGGTGATTTTGCAAAACAGACTCATGACAGGCATTGGGATTTGAGAATGCAGCATTAGAACTTCATTTCTATTGTCACAAAGCCTGTACTGTAGGATATCTTCCCAAAATCACATAAGCCGAATGCCCCCATGTTGTGTCTGTACAAGCCTAAAGTAGGTAATAGTTCCCAGTAACACAGAAAGAAGAATCCCTTCAGTAATCAAAAGAGATTTGCAACTGCTCAGTATTTCAGAGCTGTTTTTAAAAATGTTGTAAGCACCAAGAGCTTTGTGGGAGAAGGTGGAATTTATTGGAAGTCTTTTCCAACATCGATGATTCTATGATTCGGTGAAATACAGACAAGGCAGAGTTTTGTACCTTTTTTTTCCTTTTTTTTTTTTTTTTCTAATATATAAGAAGTGCTGATCAAATAAGAATTTTGTGTATTGTACTTGAGGCCATTCAGTTGCTTAGCCAATGGGTATAACAAGAAGCTTTCTATTTAGCCATTGTTGTGCCTCATAGGTTTTGTTGCACCTTTCTCTTAAGCATCTGGTGTAGGTTATTGTCAAAACCTTGCCTTGAGCATGGCTTTGGCTTAACAAAATAATTTCTATGCTCCTGAAACTGGGACATTCTAATTATCTTTCAACATTAGAGTACTGTACTACTAAAATCACTTTAATCCATATTAACAACAGGAAAGAATCATAAGCCAAAAGAATGTTTACAAGTTGACAAAAATGACCCAATCTTTGAAAAAAGTCATAGTGGAAAAAGTGTGAATAATGTACTTCACAGAAGCATCCTTGGCAGGAGCGAATTCAGTGAAAAGGTTTAGTGTATTTTAAGGAAAGCATGAATTGGATGACAGAGCTATAAGAAACATGTCTTGTACCAAAAGAGTGGCCAGAAAAGATCTCAGAAAATATTGAATGTTACTGAACTCGTCACAAAATAGCAAATATAATAAACAGGCAAATGGCAAGAAAACGCCTAATCACAGCTAACTTCTGCACGATTTTTTATGGCTTTATCCCCTTTTATATGGCTTGTGCTATGAATGTATATCAATATGCTTCTAGCAGTTGTATGGGTCCATTAACCAAATGCTATTCTTCATAACAAAACCATTAGAAATATATGGCCACAAAGTGCTTTTGGCTAGAGTCCAGCTGATCCCATATTTCAGAAAACTGTTTTGATATAGGCAAAACAGAAAGAAAGGGAAATCTTTTCAAATCATTATGCTACTCTCCCTCTGCTACTTCGAAAGAAATTTAACAATCAGATCCAAGCCAGCAAAAATATTTATTTTCACGTTAGCTTATGTATGTTAACATTCTAGAATGAGCAGAGTGTATTTATAATTGCTGAGATATTGAAGAAAATTATATTTATAGATATATAAATGTTCATATATATATTCTTAGATTATGAGATATAATGTGAAATTAAGTAAGTCATGCTAACAGAATCAGCAGATCAACATTTGGGATTATCTCAGCTTTAAGAGTGGCAGACATAGTACAGATTAAGACAGAAAAAGGCTAGCAAAACAAAAAGATTCTTGGTAGCACAAGGGCACTAAGAATATTTGTAAGAATATAGTGATTAACAGAGGAAAAAAAAATAAAAAACATGAGGAAATTAAAAATGAGGTATCCTTATCCTATATGTTGCAAAACTAAGACTTCTAAGTGGAGGAACTCTTTCAAATTGCTTGAAAACTTCCTAATTCCTTCTCTTTCCCTCCCCCCCAAAAAAGGTAAAAAAAAAATTAACAATACATATACAAAAAAAAAAGTCAGAGATAGTAAAGACTAAAAGATGACTCAGGAGATTGAAATTTGTCTTACACTGTTGGAGCAAAGCACAAATGCCATGATTTAGTAAACCAGCACAAGGGTATCAGTGAGAGCTTATCTAGCTCCATTCAAGACAAAGACACTCTAGTCAGAGGTCTCAGAATAAAAAGAGATCCCACTAAGGCAATCACTGGAAGTAAACAAATATATTTGCCTGTAGTTAAAGAGGCTTTGCATACATGCGTGACAAGAAATCCAACAAATAAACAAATCACGTATCAGCACCACAGAACCCTCAGCTCAGCTAAAGCAATTTGTGATTGCAAAACCATTTAGAGAGCAAGTAAGGACCAAAAGTCCTTTCTATGGCTCAGTTTGAGAAGTAGTTTAGCACTGGAAAAATAAAGTAGATCACTCTTGGAGGCCACAGGTCAGCTGCCACCTTGGTCACCGCCAATTCATGTCACCTCCATTGCAAAGCACAGGAGTCATATCTCAACCATACAACAAGAAAGTCCTGCACCTAAGACCCTCCTCTGGCCCAGACAGAGTGGCACTGAGCTTTATGCAGTGTAGCCCTTTTCAAAAGTATTCATTTTGGTACATGATTTTATAACTTTTAATTTTATTTTAAAGATTTTTGTCAGTAATATATTCTTTTTTTTTTTTAAATGTTTCTGATTTTATTATGTATCTGAACCAAATCCAGACAATATGTACTATATCGAATGAACGAATAATATAAAATAATAATGTTCTATTTTAAATAAAACAAAACAAAACAAAAACTATTATGAGCAAATTAAATACACAGAAAAAGACCAACCAAGAAAGCTGTATGCATTCTTAACAGTTGCAAAGAAAAAGGATATAATCAAAAATATATATATTTTAATCCTATATCATAATGTACTTCTTTGGTGCTCCAGTTCAAGCTGAAGTTCCACTATTACATTAGAAAAATGCCACTTGGAAAAATTATATTGATGACTGTAAGTTCAGCTGTTGTAACTCAGTTGTACCACGAGTGGGGCCACACACAAGCTGAAGGCTTGGTACAAGATGTTTGTGGGCTTTTTTCTTTAGAAACTCATGAAAGCATAATGCTTAGGTTGAGACACTCATCTTGAGAAACAGCTTTCTTTTCAAATCTACAAAAGTTATTTGGATGGTGTGTGCTTTCTGGTCCTTCAAATTCAATTGCAGCAATTCTTCCACTGTATAGTTGTCATTAAACACAGCACAGCCTTCTGACCTTTGGATGACTACTAGGAGCCATTGTGAACAATTGATACACCAATCTTGATTTTTAAAGAAGCATCAGGTGCGATTTTTCATAGCTTATTATTGTAAAATGTTTTAATACAAAGCATTAAAACAGAAAGTAATAATTGCAAAGTTATTGTCACAGAATGCTAATATCTGTTGCAAAATTAAGTTGGTGGAAAGCTCTTCTACTGTAGAATCATAGAATGGTTTAGGTTGGAAGGGACCTTAAAGACCATCCAGTTCCAATCCCTTCCATGGGGAGGGACAACATCCACCAGCTCAGGATGTCCAGGACCCATCCATAGCCTCGAGCACTTCCAGGGATGGGGCACCCACACTGCTCAGGGCAGCTGTGCCAGGGCCTCACAACCCTCAGAGTCAAATATTTGTTAATAACATCTAACCTAAATCTCCCCTCTTTTAGATGAAAGCTGTTCCCCCTTGTCCAGTCACTATCAGACCATGTAAAAAGTCGGTCTCTCTTCTGCTTATAAACTCCCCTCAAGTTCTGTAAGGCCACAGTGAAGTCTACCCAGAACCTTCTCTTCTCCAAGCTGAACACCCCCAGTTCCCTCAGCCTGTTTCCATAGGAGAGGGCCTCCACACCCCTCAGCATCTTCATGTCCTCTGCTGGACCCATTCCAACATCTCCAAGCACTTCTTTTGTTGAGGGCACCAGGATATTTAGAAACTATAAAGAACTTCCAAAAGCTGTATTTGTTAGATGTCTGAAGTAGGGTAACAGAATACTGTACCTTTGGCTTTTGCGTATCATGAGTATAAAGCTAACTTGATAGAATTAAAACTATTAATACTCAAAAAGTCTACATCCTGGTTACCAGACTCCAGGACTCATATGCATAATGAAAGTAGTCTTATAAATAGAAGAGAATTAAAGAAAAAAAAAGAGGAAAATTTTATTAAAGGACTGATCCTCAAGGCTGGTGTATTATTAGAAATTGTGGGCATTATGCACCTATCCAGACCAAAGCCTAAAAGGATTACATGCTTCAAATGCCCTTTGTAATCAGATAAGTGTGCATTCTGTATTTTACTATAGTACATTAACTGTTCACTTTAGGTAGGATTTTGATAATAGGAAATATTATGAATTATTTTTCACAATTAGCCTTATTTTTAGGCATTTAAAATCAATTTTGTACAATCTGTAAAGAGTTTTCTTTTTCTATTATTGTTTTTCCAAAGCACTTTTAATCCAAAGAACATTGTAGCTATACCCTCTCTTTATACAAATGAAAATGACTCTTTCAAAGATCTTGAGTTCTCCTACAGACCCCACATATTTTTTAAGAGTTCTCTGAGATGGGAGATGGGCACTAATGCATACACATTAGGTACTACATTCTGCTTGCAGGATTTCTTTCAAATTAGGGGACCAGAAGACAGTCCCCACGGGCCCATGCCTTGAGACAGCACTGCATATAAGCATGAGAATAAAGTAGTTAGAAGAGCCAAAATGCCATTGTGCTCTGCATATTTTATGTGGTTTAATTGTATTATATTGATTTGAGTCCATTATAAGCTGGTTTGTTACTCTAATAAATTACACAGTTCTTTGAAACAGTGATGGCTTAAGATTGAAATATTATATTAAATCTTGTATCTGACTGGCATCACTCAAATTTGATATTTACCTCTGGCTATGTAAAAAGTTATCTGTGAAAGGATTCCCTGAATAAAATTTCTGAATAAGGGTCCAGAAGTTTATAAATAGTCTCTATGAATTTGCATACAGTGCGAGGAGAATGGCAGAGTGAACAGCTATTTTTCAGCCTTGGGTTCACAAACATGTAAGGAAAAGAAAAAGAATAACTTCTCACTAAGATCTGAAGACCAGAAAACTTTGAGCTTTTGAACCCCAAGGGCTTGATTATAACAGTTGCTCACTAGTGTTATGCCTTACCTCCTTAATTGGAGTTTTAGAAGAGTGCTAATTATTGAAAAAGACGTCTGCATTAAATACATAATTTATTATTGATAACATAAAACATATTTATATTATTTTTTATGACTGAGATTGATTTTTTACTAGAAACAAAATCCCTGTGAACATTTTCAAAGTAAATACCAAGACAGTACCGAGAAATTCATCTAAAAGACAAAAACGTGTTATACACCATACATTCCATGGTTTGCATGCATTTTATGGAAAGCAAAAAACCTTTTAGACAACAAAAGCGAAACGGTATTATTGGATTGGAAATCAGTAAACAAGGTCTCGAAGTAGTTAAGAAAAAATATTTTTTGAACGTCATATATACGTACTCTTAAAATAAGCTAAATGATGAAGGGGTTTCATCAGTTTAAGATGATTTCCTTATCTTTTAAATCCTGTGGGATTTCTCTTTGATGAGCAGCAGCACAGTCACTGCAGGAAGATTCATGTCATGTGGCAAAGTGCTTCACTGCACTAATTTGCTCTGTCAGGAATCCTCACCATAACACTTAGGTGATATTCTTGGGGACTGATTTCCTGGGACACAACAAGTATGATAATGGGACTCTGCAGGAGTAGGTGTGCAGTGGCAGAAGTGGAAACTGACTGAATAAGGAAAGTGCCTCTCTACAGTTCAGACAAAATTTGGAACACTACCTTCAGACATACAGAATTTAGAACTTTTCTATAAGCTTACTCATATAAATGAACTTTATTTACAAATACTCATGCACTTCTTTTATAAGTACCATAAATGTAAACAATGCCAGCAGGTGTCAGAGCATCTTTATGTGCTCTCTCTGACCTGGAGAAGGTGGAACAAGAACACCTGCCCTGATCTACAGCAGGAAGGGAGACAAGGAGGCTGGGTGCTATGCACTAGCACCAGCTGAGGGCATGGCAGCCATCCTTCCAGCTCCACCATCACCCCAACCAGGCTTGCAGACAAACTGGGGTTTGGCAGTTGCACCACTGCTGGAATTACCACTGGGAATGATGTTACAGAACTGGTCATTCATCATGTCTGACACCATGGCTATTTCAGAAAGTACTGCTTTGGCACATTCAGGAATAATTATATCAAAGTTGGTGCTGTGTGCTGCTTCAGAGGGAGGTCATGCAGACAATAATAATGCATCATGCTTTTTTCTCTATTGTAATGCTTCCTATGTCTCATATATATATCTTACTGTTCAGCTGTAACCTTCCAGTGCTGTGTGCCAGATCTGTTTGCCTTCAGAGAGAGTCAAAGAGCAGAAGAATGAGGAGAGCAACACAAATGAAAATCAGAAAGAAAAATAGACGCATCTGGAGAAAAATAGGATTCCTATGAAAAATAATATGTTAAATATATTCAAAAGAATTCATAAGAAAAACTGATATGACTTGCATAAATCTAAAACTTATAGAACAATATATAAACTACTGTTATGCGTTCCAAACAACATATTATGTTTCATTTATAAAGGCATATTTCACAGTCACAGAAATAGACTTTACAAAATGATCTGATTTACACAAAACAAAATATGCACAAACCAAATTATAAATATAAACCAGAATATTTTGAATGTAATCAAAAGGCTTATCTGTCTGCCTATTTCATTAACTGCAGAATTGTGTTTCCAGTAGGCATAAGACTGGCTCATAATGGACTAATCTTACCAATGTTACTTACCTTGACATAGTCTGACGTCAGACTTATGAATAATTCCATGTGTGTCAGGAAAGATGCAGCTGTTAAAATGGTAAGCCAGTCCCAGTCATTAGATTAGCCTGAAAACAGTGACTTTAAAAAATGGGATTTCAAATAATTGACTTGCTACGTTAAACCTTCTGGATCTCAGACATATCTCTCTCAAGCTTTTCTCCACCAAAAATTAAAATTAGGATTTTGTTCTGTTTCCTTTCGCACTCTCATTCCTTTTTAAAAGCTCAAATTCCATCATTCATCATAAGAGATTAAAGAGGAATATCAATTGAGACAAGATTTACAACAAATAGGCAAAAGTCAGTTAACAGCATTTGCAAGAGAAAATCTCTTCTTTCACTGAGCAGTGTCTTAAGGAGACACGAACTATTCAATCTCATAAAAATAACAATATCATATCATAGATCTTTATTGTATTAAGAAATCTAGTTCTGCTCACACAGTTTATTAACTTCACAACCAAAGTATCAGCATCATGAGATGACTTGAGCCCTTGGATGCATGCAGCACCTCTATTTTAACAGCATGAAACACAGAAACAAAACACTTTAAAACACAGTTAATTTTATTTCTTTTTGAACGTATCAGATACTACAGATATATGAAGTAGTTCGTTAGTAAAGACGTTAGAATTTTGACCTCAAGTCAGATTATATTGATGATAAAAAATCTAGCATTTCTCTATACTTTTGGAATTCCATTTTGTCTCATGTTAGATAACAGCAACATTAAAAGTGCTGATTATTTGTCTTTGAACCTTCTTTAAAATGATGTTGAAAACAGAACATTAAAGTATTTTCAGAAGTGAAAAAAAATCTACCTAATATTCCTTCACATTTCATTTTTACGATTGCAGATTACAAACTGAGCACTTCAGCGTTGGTGTCCTTCCTTTCATGTAAGAAAAGTGTTCCTTTAAGTTAAAAGACACACACAAAAAACTGCTTGCTTTCCTGGCAGGAATGTTATAGGATTTTGTAGGGATTTTTTATCCTGGCAGATCTAAGGCTGAATATACCTTATAGCAACATAAAGCAGGTTTTGGAAGTTTGTTGTTCTGCCCCTTGGCATGCATCCCATTTTAACCACAACCAAAATTCATGACACAAAATTCCCCTGGAAAACGTCAAGTAAGATAAAAGCTGACAATTTTTTTTTTCCACTTCTTTATAGAAGTAGAGTGATCTTATGTATTGGATTACTTATAAATGCAGGGGGACTATCCATAGGTGGGTCCCCACACCAGGCTTTTGGAAGATCAGGGGCACGGGGCACACAGCTACTGTGCTGGCTCCCATGTGCTTGCAGTTGGGATGCAGCAGACAATGAGGCGAATTCTTTGGTTTAGTCACTAAGAGCTACAAAAAGAATTTATAAAGGCACAGTGTTAATGATTAGAAAATATTAGAACTCACAACTGTGGAGAAAAACATAAAGTTTGAAACTATGCAGTTAAGACCAATGAAACAATCTGTGCTACATCTCATCCATTAACTGAAAAAATTACCTCATGCATAAAAAGTCATTTCTTCCCCATTTTTTGTGTCAGGAAGCAATCTGCTTCCCTTGCTATCTGGCTTCACTGCTTCCAACCGACTGTAAGAGTCATGAAGGTGTGCCTGTACCCATCTGTTCCTGACGATTCTGAGACCCTATGTTGCTTTGAGAAAATGTAAGGCTTTTACATTTTATCATTTTTCTTTATCATTTTGGTGCACAGTGTGATAATAATTATCCTTAGGTAAAGGAGAGGTGAAATTCAAATCTGTTCTCATGTTTTGAGACTTACCATAGACTCTTATGTATCAACAATGGGACTGTATCCACTAGATGGCCACAATAAATGCTCAGCATAGCACTGATGATACTTCTCAGGGATCACATCTGCAGCTAATACTACACATCCAATAGCTTGTCAGAACCGCATCAAACTAAATCAAATGGAACTGATTCAAGTATTATTTACAACCCCTTTACTATGTTTCTCTTAAATGAGAGCGGTAATGGTTTTTTTGGCTGTCTTTACCCATAGGGATAACCCAAAGTAGGCCTTGAGATTTTTCTTTTGAAAATAAACCCATGTCTTGAAGAGAAAGTCTGTTTAATACTTAGCAAGACAAAGAGTCCCCTTTTGGTCAGTTTTCTCTCTTCCCAAACACTATTTTGAGAGACAAAAGGAATTTTCTGGAGCAGCCTCTTTTCCCAGGTAACTGACAATAGTACAAGAGATAACAGCCTTAAGCTGCACCAGGAGAGGTTCAGGTTGAAAGAGTGGTGAGGCTGCCCAGGGAGGTGGTAAAGTCACTATGCCTGGAGGTGTTCAGGAATTGTGGAGATGTGGCACCTAGGGATATGATCAGTGAGCATGTTGGGGGTAGGTTGGAATTGAGCTTGGGGATATTAGAGGCATTTTCCAGTCTTAATTATTCTATGATTTTATGAAAACCCCGCTGCTCACAAGTCAGATTTTATCCCCTAAAAAAAGAAAGTCTTATGTTTTCTTATCTCAAGATGCATCAGTTTCTACGTGGAATAATTCCTTTCCACTCTCCCATTAAACAAACACACAAAGGAAAGAGGAATTCTGGCATAAAATCCTTCTATAATGTGCTATATCATCTTTAGCTTATTTAAGTGGTACCAAGCAGAGAATCACTGACTTACTTGAAACTGAAATAAATGAGTCCGCATACTGAATACTAAGATAAGAGCTACATTTGGATTAAACACTAAAACTATATACAAGAAGGAACTCTTACATATAGATGGGCTGGCTCACACTTTGCTCAGTTAGCAGAAGCCACCAGTAAAATCATATCTGTGGCCTGGAATTACTCTGTTTGATATGCCATACTACATACAAAAGTAAGAATATAATTTAAGATTTCTTGGCCTTACATTAATTGAACTGACACAGCTCTATTAAAATGCATGCAATCTAATAACAATGTTTCAGTGAATGGGAAATACAGTTGCTTGTTTTTCTTAAATGACAGGAAGGGGGAAAAAGATATTTTGGAGCTGGCTAGATTTCCATTCCCAACCCATAATAAAGTTCTTATCAACCAGAAAAGCCTATTAAGCTAGAAAATGAATACTGAAAGCTTTCTAATTAAACACTTTCCACTTACATGATACTGAAAGAATGGAGTGGGAGATAGTGGTACTGATACAGTATTAGTCATTGTATCACTCATAACATGAAGTTGTAATCAGCTTTCAGGATAGTATACATGAATAGCCCAGGTGCTCAAGCTGTGCTGCAATTTGTAATTGGAAATATCTTTGGATAATAGGTGTCTTATGAGTTGTTTTCTCTTCTTGCCACTTTTTTATTTTTTTAATGTTGTGTGATTTATAATTGACTTTTTTATTAACTGTCATGGAATTCTTTTTGAAAACTTTGAGTCTTATCCTGCCAAGCTGCTCTGTGCAGATTGGTCCTGGCTTGAGTGGAATATTTCCCTGGAAACTGTACAACTCAGGTCCTGTCCCTCCAAAGCAGCCTGCAGGATGGGGACTGCAAGTTTTCATTACTTGAGGGAGGATGTCATTTCGTATCTCCACAATGAGACATATACCCAGAGACTGATATCACATGAATATCTGATTTGTTTGAAGTGTAGGGATGACTCGTGTCAGGATGAGGCTTCCATGGAAGGAGCATGGTTCAGGGATGTGGCTTAGTGGGCATGGTGTTATAGGTTGACTAGGTGATCTTAGTGGTCTTTTCCAACCTTAATGATTCTGTGATCCTGTGACTCTATGAAAGGGGGAGGATTTGTAGGCCAGTCTGATGTAAAAAAATAAAAATAAAAAGCTGGAGACAAAAATATATTATATTTGGTTTGAGTGGAAGTGTAAAAATCAAGCTGTCTCAACTACATTCATAACAGAGTCACAGTGAAACTCATAATCTTGCAATTTACATCATTAATTTCCTTCATACTTTTAACTAGGTGTTTCCATGGATCACCAACATACTGCTCACAGACAACAACAAGGCACAATGCATGTATATACAAGAAATACTCTTGACTGAAATAGAAATCATGATTAACTTTAACATTCTCAAATGTAAACTGTTTCTAATACGTATTGTGATATGTGGTCTAGTCAGAAGATATTCAATTATGCAGTAACTGTGATACTACAGGTATACCAAAAATAGCATGGATGTGAGTAAGAGCTCTAGATACAGTACACCCACAGAGGTGGAGCAGATTAAAAATTTGAATGAAAAATAATATAATCAATCTTTTAAATGCATTATTCATGGTTATTTTTAAGGGTCTTGATGATTTGTAAGAGATAATCCCTACCACATCAGTGCAGAGCAGTCTGCACACAGGAAACCAACCCTTTCACAGCCCAGTGGCCCACGAGGAGAGGATGATTTTGAGAAGTTCCATTGTGTTGATGTCCTTCCAAGTCCCTTTCTGAGGATATATTCTTTAATTTAGAGAGCATTACTGTTCTCAGTGGCTATTCACACCCTTGGATTCCCCCCCCCCTTCCACGGCCAGGGACAATTTTCTGTGTACATATCAAGGATGAATAATAACAGGAGCTCCTTTTTGGACACACACACACAAAATGTGGGGTATTTTAAAATGATGGTGAATTAGATAATTGTTTTTGAAATTGTGGATAGTGGTTTGCCTGGCTTTTCAGTTTCACACCATTCTGTTTGGTTACTCACAGAGGTATGTCTCATATTGCCTTATGTTGTATACTGGCAGAGGCTGACCAAAAAAAAAAAGCATGATCTTCAGTCACCAAAAACCTTCTGTGAGACAAAGAAACTAATTGTCTTTCTTAATTCTACCATTACTGCACCCAAAGTCACTTCCTCCATTCCTGTGAGTCAGACTACAAGTCTGAAACAGAATAATGTTACAATGGTTCAAAATTGTAGGTTTAAATTGCAAAGGTGTAAGAAAGTAGCAGCTCAGTTCTGTAACTGGTGATAAAATGCAGTAAACCTAAAACGTTTCCCTTAGATACAAAGTCTGCTGTGTTTGATGGTGCAAAACATTCCTTCACTGGGAGTTTGGGAACTTGACCATGCAACAGTATCGTCATTGATTCTACTTAATGAGGATCCATGTATACTCGTATATGTACCAGTTTTTGGAAGTCTAGAAACAGCACATAATGATGCTACATTGTATGTGCAGATGTGGCTGCAGAGATACTGGGCAAGAGCAGAATGACCCCCTGTACCCAGCGCTGGAGGCCCACGGCTCCCACTTAAGCACATGGATTAACTTCCTTTAACCTGATCAAGCTAATCCTGATATACTTGCTTGTTGCTATTTGCTGTTACATTCTTCTACAGAAGAGATTTTATATTGGAAATCACAATTTTTCAGCTGAAACAGGTTTAACTATTTAGCATCAGCACCACCCACCTACAGACAACTCTCCAACTGTCGAAACTGTTAAAGGAACACTGACAATTTCCAAATTGCACGTCTGTTTAAAAATTTTTTACCTTCTGTTGTTAGGAGCAAGTCTTAGGGTTGAGTGCTTCAAAGGCATTAGAGAGAAAATATCTCTTCTGACAGTATTTTGAGTATCATCCATTTCACTGGCTTTTTCTTAACTCAGGCCAGATCCTGCAATGACACGCAGTGATGTCTCCATGTGGGACTCAGGCTGCAGCATAACTGCACTAACTTTGAACAGACTCTTTTTTCCCATGTGATTGTAAATCAAGGTGATGCTCCTCTGCTAGTTCAAATACAAGGAAAATTGTAGAAAAAGGATGTGCAAATTTTTACTCTTGGCAATTAAAAAGGGTTGTGAGAGGCAAAGGGTTAACTCCAGCTTCCTTTGTTGCTATCCCCACAGTTTGCATCTTGCCCTTGATCAACCACTCCATATTTCCTATACCTACCAAGATTTAATTCTACTTCTTCTCTTCCAGGTGCTATGGGATTGAAGAGTAAAGATGAAAGAATAAGTGAGAGGAATGAAGGGCAGGTGAGATAAAGAGAAGGGACAAACACTGTGAAGTGAAAGAAGGAAAAACTGTGGAAAATGGAGTGAAAAATGATTGTTAAAGACAATATTATTTTCATATGCACAAGATAGCTTAGTTTAAGTCTTACGAGGTAGCTCCTGAGTGTTTTGTTTTGTTTTAATAATGCTATTTTAATACATTTGTTTATGTGTAATATATTGAGATTAAAATTTTTGTTTTTTATTATTGAAAATGATATATATAATCCCGAATGACTCACCTCTTAATACAAATTTCTTTAGTTCAGACTTAAATTGTATTTTGGTAAATAGAGCTTTTGCACTGCTTTATCTCCAGCAAAATAAGTGACAAGTTGTGAGAAGCACTGAGGAATTACTAATACCCAACACAGTGGATGTTGCAGACTTCCCCAGTGGCACAGAGAAAAGCAGACAGTGAAGAAGTCAAAAGAAACTCTCAGAATGAGCTCACTCAACACCTCATATCCATATTTTTGCATGCTGATGCTGGTTAAAAAGGTAGAGAAGGTTTTGTAGCTGTCTTGAGAAAAATATGACCTGTTCCCAGTGTACTGGAGGTGTGGTGTGAACTGCTTCCACAGACCTATTTTGTCCCCCTGTGATCCTCCAACAGTTTATAAGTAACCAAAACAGCATGTCTTAGCAGTTGAGGTTTTTGGAGTGAAGTCTAACTAGATGCACAACAGTATGCCTCTGCTATCTAAGAAAAGGTAGGAAGTATCTTCAAATAAAGGAAGAAGGTTACTTCCTTGACTTTCTTAGATGTTCTGTCTTCCCACAGAAGTTTTTTATTTTTAAGCATTGTAAACTATAATAATGAAGAATATCCTCTTCCACTTCTTAATTTTATCTGGAAAGAATGGGAGTTGAATAACAGTGTCTCTCACAGACTACAGTGGGATGCAATGACTGTTTAGACAAAGAGGTGAAAGAAGTAGATGTAAACAAGTGTATTTATTGAGGTTCACAACCACAGTTGACTATTCATCCCTGAAGTTCTCTCAATAAGTACAAGCATTTAATGGGACTCCTCTCCTGAATAAAATTACATTCTCTACAGGTATAGGTCCCTTGGGACTCTCTCCTGAGGAGTAAAGGGGTCCAGGAAGCCTGGATGCTCCGCAAGATGGAAATCTTAAAGGCACAGGAGCAGGCTGTCCCTGAGTCCCGTAAGTTGAGCCAGAGGGGAAAAAGACCGGTGTGGATGAACTGAGAACTTTTGTTGAGGNAGATGATCTTGAAGGAGATCACACTGCGCATGCATGGCAACCAGGGGATCAGACCCAGCCAGCACAGGTTCACAAAGGGCAGGTCATGCTTGTCCAACCTCATCTCCTTCTATGACTGGGTGACCAGACTGGTAGATGAGGGAAAGGCTGTTGATGTGGTCTACCTGGACTTCAGCAAGGTCTTTGACACGGTCTCCCACAGTATTCTCCTGGGGAAACTGGCAGCCCGTGGTGTGGACAGGTTCACTCTCCTCTGGGTGGGGAACTGGCTAGAGGGCCGTGCCCAGCGGGTAGTGGTTAATGGAGTTAAGTCCAGCTGGCGTCCCGTTACGAGTGGTGTCCCCCAAGGGTCAGTACTGGGGCCCATCTTGTTTAGTATAATCAAGAATATTAACAAACTTTCTGAATAAAGGAAGGTAGTTGTTTACAAGATATTCATGGTTTTCTTCCAAAAGATATTAACCACCTCACTTACTGCCTGATCTAAACCCTATGAAGTTTTATTCACTTCTTTTTGTAGTCCCACCTTCCTCATGGAAGCAATATTTAAATTAACAGTAAAGTAAGTTCAGTACTTTGGTCCCAAATTCTTCCCTGCAAGCTTTGGTTAGTAACAGTTATCTCAGTGTGTCTCATACGTGCAGTGAAGTCAGCATTTGACATAATGATTCAAAGAAAGAATTTGGTGAAGTATGTACCGTGAACAATGATAAAGCTAAGAGAACAGGTCAAAAAAAAATCACCATCTCTTCCTTAGCAGTTCTGATCTCTGAGGATCTGACAGATATACACTGGGCTCCAGAACTCTTCTATCTGAGAGATGCAGAAAGGCAACGAGCAAAAATGTTTAATGTCATTTTTATACTGCATATTTTCACTGGGACTTCAATGAGAACAAGGCAAAGTTATGGACCTATAAAACTTAAATGTGTTACAGTTTCAGAGCAAAAGAAAAAAAAATCAACCAGGAAAAGTCTGCAGAAGTCTCTTAACACAGCATGCTGGAGTGACAGACATAACAGATGAAACAGAGGAAATAATTGAGAACAGTATTTGAGGAACTGTAACGTTCAGGATCATGTTCTATATGGATGTGAGAGATTTGGAAAGTATTGTGAGGTTTTTGTTGTTATCAGTTTTGCTTAAAGTAAACTTTTTTGTAGCTGTACATTAAAACTTTAATTTGGTTAATGTGATCAAGTTTCCCTGCTGCAGCTTCATGGTATTAACGGGTTTTGGGTTTTTTTGGTGAAACAAACTGAACCAGCTCTGGAGGTTTACTTAAGTGCTGCTAGTTTACACAGTAACTTACAGCTGTTCAAAACTATGCACTGAGTTATTAATTCATTGCTAATGTTGGTGTGCTTGATTGTACGCTGTGTGTGCAATTTATTGAAAATAATTTTAGCTTTTTCCCCTCCCTGTAACTGCAGTCATTGTATCAAGATAGATGTGCAAGGTAGTTGCATCTCCTCTGACCTTGATCTTCCTGAAAACCTCCCACCAGGTAAAACCTTCCCGACTGTATGATCAGGGCATACAAAAATAAGCCAGATAGAATATCCCTGTGCCCTCTTCTCTCCCTTTATTTCTCACAAAGACACTAGAAGTGTTGATAGTACCAAGTGCCACAGGAGCTATTCTGAGATTTCAAATTACATTCACCTTAATATAAGCATAACGAAAAGTCAACAAAGTCATGAATGCTAACATGAGCATTTCAGATTCCCTTTTCTTTTGTACTTCTTCTTGGACTTTAAGTGAGAATAGAGTAAATGTGCCAAAGCATTTAATTCAAAGATGTGCAAGTGGGAATTCATGAAAGGTGTCTAAGGTCTCCACGACAGGAACTTCTGCAGTAAAATCCCAGTTAATGTTACAGCTTTCGATTATCCAAATTTCTACTGACCTGTCTTCAAACTGTTTCATTACCGTAGGAGCAGGTTTAACCTACTGTGCTTTGAAATCAGCTGGAGCATTAACTGAGCTACTTCTCCTTCTGCTGGCTGCTGCAAGTCCCCACAGTCTTTCAATTAGGGAGCTACAAGCACTGAATTTCCCATGCAGGATGAAAGAGCAATGGGTCTGTATCTCTGCTCTCTGCTCAGGAGGCAGAGAGAACGGCACCCTGGTGAGAAAGCAAACCTGAAAAGCAGTGGATGGTAGTGTGTTACTGCCAGCACAGTTTGTAATAGCATGTTTCATCATTTTTCCTGGGTTTGTATATCCCTCATACCATCTTCAGAATGATCAGATGAGCAAAAGATGTTCTGATCCCTAAGCAATTTCATAGAATCATGGAATCATCAAGGTTGGAAAAGACCTCTGGGGTCATCCAGTCCAACCATTCACCTACCATCAATATTTCCCAAGAAACCATACCCCTTAGTATAACATCTGAACATTTCTACATATCTGAATGTGTACTTGATCTCTTACTGGTAGAGGAAAATATATATATGTTTTTAAACATTTTAGAGCAATATTTGTTTTAATTTTTCTGAGCATCAAAATAACACTATTACTACTCTAATAGAAGGTGCAGCTTGTAAATGGCCGCACTTCTTTCTCTCTGGCATGCAGAGAGGGCTGAGGAGGAGCTAAGAGGAACCCAGAACTTGTGACAGATTTGATGAAGAGGCCAAAAAGCATCTTCAGTATTCAAGACCTAAAAAATACTTCTGCTTTTGTATATTTGTGTAACAGATACTATAGACACTGTCACATTTTATTTGTATCTTTTTCCTTTCCTTTCCAAATAGGGGATAGATAAGAGAGAACAACTCTCATGACACACTAGTTGTACATGCCATCAAAGTGCCTTCAGGAAGCTCTCTGTTTTGGAGGAGATATGGGATGCACCAGTAGACATTTTTGTAATAAAGACTAATTGATAAAATTAATGCTACTAGGCAAAGAACAACGCTCATCCTAAATTCTGCAACAGAAATATATTGATATTTCTTTTGGGGAAGTCTTTTCTTCAGTGCCTATCCTGAGGCAGCAGCGGGATTGGGACACTTATCCCTGTTTTCACAACAACATTTTTATTCCCATTCCTGTACAGTTGAGTGACATGCCAGAGTTCTGCAGGGCAGGAGAGCTCCCAGATGAAAAGCTGAATTATTCTTTGGAGCCCAATTCAGACTGCAGTAATGCTTGGTGTTTTCCACGAGCTTAAAATGTCGTTTGTTTAAGAGATAAGTAATACACAGCTGTATCATAAAAGAGGAAAAAAAACCCAACAAAACAAAACAGGGAAGTAGGAGCTGTGTTGGTAATCTCTTATTTTCTAACAACTTGCAACATTTTATGTGACGGTTTTGAATGAAATGTTTTACCGGTTATTGTTACAGTATTTTACTGTCTAAGCATCCTGTCATCATCCTTATTTTTCAGCCTTCAGTTGCAAAGATATGCAAATAGAAAAATAGCTGCATGTCCAAATTAGTGTATATAATCATGAGTAGAAGGGAGTAAATAATTTAAAAAGAATGATGTATTGGAAAACCTACTTCTTTTTTTATTCCTTTTTTTTCTTTCCTTTTTCCTTTTTTTCATTTCTTTCCTGCTAAGAGTACATTTGAAAGAAATTCAGAATTTGCAAGGATTCATCCATTCACATTTTGTTTTAGGAGGGAGAATTTATAACCTGAATGCCTCTTTACAAGGTTTTAATCGTCCATGTCTAAAAGAAGGCCCTTGTTGCTGGTGCATGGGCACTGGGAGAACCTAGAAAGGATTTGATTTTGCTCCCTCTCTGCCTCCAAGGTCTACTTGGACGGTGATGAGGCTTATCACCATACTTTTCAGAAGCACAGAGGAAGCATTTTCCTTTGGAAAATAAGGACTCTAGATCGTACGGAAGTGACAGCTTGTGCTTTACATTCTTGGGTACCACCTGGTAGCACCATCTCTGTTAACTATGGATGCAAACTCCTTTGCAGCACTGTCTAGATGTTCGGTACCACAACTGTGAGATGGAGTTTGTGCTTAATAGCAGATATTTTCACTGTTCATAGAAAACAACCAATAATAATAATAATAATAATAAACAACTGCTGTAAACTACTGAAAATAGGGCAGATATTCAGACATGTAGCAATGTTTATTTTAATCCAATCTGATAAACTGTGTCTGTCATTTCATTGTAATGTTCACAGTGATTAATATTTGTCTTTTTACTTAAAAAAAAAAAAATAAAAGTCTTTCACCTTGGAGTGCAAACATTTTACTAGCAGATGAAGAACTTCAAGATGGTTATCAGCCTGCTACTGTGGTCATATTACAACTCTAATCTTTGAACTACACAGGAAAAGCATCCCAAAATCTTCTCATGGATTTGATCCACCAGTAGTATAAACTATCTGTGGACAGTGCCAAATACCTTCTTTTTTTAGGTTCTGTTCTCAGTGTCCTGAATGAAATGCATTTCACTAACCTATTAAGTACAAATCACTTAAAGATGTAAATTTTTTATGACTTGCTAAATGTTAATGTATGACTTGTAAAATGTTAAAGTAGTAAATAGCTTCTTTGAGCTCATATACACTAAATTTCATTTTGTAGCCCTAAGCATTTAAGTTAACAGTCAAAAGATTTCCATAATCCCCATTGGCTGTAATTTCTTATTGTTAAAAAAAAAAAAAAGAAAGAAAGAAAGAAAGAAAGATTTGATGGGTTAGTGTCAGTAGAATAGAAAAATATGCCATTGTTGAAGGATTATGGTCTTCCACTAACAGGACATTGTTGAGACATTCTCTGAGAATAAATGTAATGAAATATGAAACATATGACACTATACTACACTGTGTAATTATAGCTATCTTATGTCATCTGTTCTGAATGACTCTAGAAGATGTTATCAAAATCTGATGAATGTTTCTGCATTTGATTTTTCTTGATTTATTGATCTAATAATACATTAAGAAGGACTCCAAACAAACTCAATTTATTTCAAGTTTGTCACAGAACCTCATACGCAGCCTGTTTTTCATCTGATAGAATATTTCCTATATTTAGAAGAATATACGTATATAAATGAAAGCCACCAGTTAGAATTTGCTCTGGCTGAAAATATCAGAGGCCTATATGGTTATTTGTAAAAAAGAGAGCAAGCCATCTTCTAGAAAATATTGATGAATGACCTCCAGATACACAGAAAGGAACTAAATTCAAAGTTGTGAAATTAATGTGACGGTACTTGTGAAAACCAGCCATGAATTTGATCCAAAAGGAAATATTATGAATGTGTGGAAATATTGAAGTCATCCGGGGCTTTGGAATAAATACTGTAGTAACTCATGAAGATCCCGGTATTTTATTTATTTATATATTTATGGAAATAAAATTACAGTTTATCTCTCCTTTGCTTAAATATTTCCAATTTATCTAAACATTTTCCACCAAATTCTGATTCTATCGCTAATGGAAGAGTTTTATTTTCTGATACTGTTCAGGAATTGTGTTTTGCTATCGGTACAGGTTTTCCCTTCAAGTCTCAGCTGAACAGATATACTAAATGCTTCCTTCTTCTAGAATAAAGATCATTCTTTCCCAGTTTTTAATAATATTTTTTGAGACACAATCCAAATGTGACTCATTTAAAAAAATATATCAGTAGGTTTAGCCACATCTTCTGAACCATTTAGTGCAAGGTTTTTCTCACTGAATCTTCTTCAGGGGCCAAATTCTAATCTGATTTATGCTCTGATTTACATTACATCCCGTTGACTTTAGGGGATTTGCACATTTTGTAAATTAGCACCGATTTGACTCCAGGGATCTTTGGTAAGTGGCATAAATTAACAGGGAAATTCTGCTCTCTTTTAAAATCCCATAAAGGTCAGCACAAAATTGAGAACAAGATACGGCCTCAAGTCTCTTAGTTAAAATGTATTAAAAGGTTTCACAGAGTCCTTTTATCCTCCCAAACTCAATCTGCCCTCATTCTCTCATCCCGCAGTGCCTCATTTCACACCCACCATGCCGGTATGCTGAGAATAATATGAGTCAGCTTTTGCCCCCCAGAGAAGCATATTTCGCATACTGTGTTGACTTCTAAATTGGATGATAGCACCCAGCATCAGCTTAAGTAAAGGTAACTGTGGTTGGAACAATCTTTTTTATCGCCTGCCATCCCACAGGCTGAAACTTCTGCCTGAGGAATGGATTTATGCAATTGCTAATCTGAGCATTTCATTACAAGTATTAATATTTGAGGACATCAGAGACTTTTACTGGAAGACAACTACATAAAAATTTCAGCAGTATCAAGGAGCCTAATTTCATCTGATTTTTGCAATGAAGCTCCCTTCTGGCAGCAGCACCTTCTCTCTTCTGAATCTTGCAATGTATATGGAAATAAGTGCTTGTGGGCAGTGCCTACCAAAGCCTCCAGGTTGTCTGTCACCTTATCTTGATCACTAGGACAGTCATGGCATATTGCAGTGGCCTCTTGAACTGTGTAGCACATGAGCATAATGAGAACCGTATGGAGAAATATAGGATTTATTTGGGATTCTGAATGCCAGCACTCTTTTCTTGTAAGATGTTGGACCTCTGTTATGAAGATCTCACATGGTCATGCCAGTGCTCAGCTGTAATCCATCTGCTATTTTTCTTAGAGATGTTAGGGTTGGCAAAAAGAATTCTTCTGTCATTTGGATACGAAGTGACACGAGAGCAGTAAGCTCACTTGACCTGGCTTGTGCCCTACATTTAAGTAACCCTTGAAAATATGTTCTAATGAAATGTTTCACATGAAGTGGTAGGTTGTGCTTTAGTTTATTTATGTAATAGATTTTACCATTTCTTTCTTGAGTATAGAAGCAGAGGCTGTAGTGTATAGCAGGAGATATTCACAAAAGAATTAATGGGATGCAGAAAATATGTTCAGCAGTATAATCTATGATTAATATAAAATAAGAACTAAGGGACAAGACATCAACTCTGAAATTAAAATTAAACCTACTTTCAAGGCTGCAGAGGATTAGATTTTGCAATGTGCGAACAAGTACAACAAATAGTCCTGGTGGACTGAGCTCTTTCATGTATTGTGGACAGAGTTAATCATAGTGAGGTATAGATTTTTTGTGTATTTGATGAATTCAGAGAGTGATGAATTCCATTTTGGTTTGCTGAGAAGAACTTCTGCTGCAATGGTGGGAGAAGCATGAGGCTTATTAATCACCATTGTAACTGATGTAAATTAATGCAAATGTTTTGTGTGGGCCTTAACAGTGTGAATTGTACCTTTAAAGAGAAAGATAAATTCCATTTTAATCCCAAATGTGTAGCTACATTTAAACATTCAAAGCAGACAGTGTATTGATAAGTTCCCATATACAAGGCTCCACCAGAGTCTACATAGTTCTTCAACAGTTTACAGACCACCAAGGAAATAAGTTAAATTTTCAGACAGAATTGATAATTTTTTCCCTTCATGAATCATTCTTAACACTTTGTGATGTCTGGCTTTTCAGGAATTAGCCTTCCAAATTATTTCAGTGAGCACATATCTCCACTGTAGCTATGGTTTCTAGTGTTATGATGGGTGAAGTAAGTAGTTCTTTTGTAAAGAGTAGCCAGCAGCAAGAATTACAAAAATCTTGCTGTAATACTTCAGTAGTGGATCTACAAAATCATATATTACATCTACCTACATACTGAGAGAGAATAGCAAAACAATGAGCAGTGATTAACCTCATCTTGTGAGGTGTTGCTGTTAATTTTGTCATTCACCGTAGAAATAAAGGAAATTTGAATTAACTCCAGTACTGATATTGTCTTGGTGTTTTTGATTACAGAGAAATGAAATGTCTCAGCATTTTGAAGTCACGATTGTAGAAGAGAAGAGAAAACATGACTATATAGAGCATTTTGATATATCTTCTTCATTAAAATCAACTTTATGGCACAGGACATGTAGTTTAAAAGCTGTTCTAGCTAATCTATTTATAACTAACCGATACTCTTCAAATCACTTCATTATACATTAGGCTATTTTGACAAAGGCATAAAATAAAATCATCATCAAATATAAATTCACCAGCTTCCCAAACTTCATGAATTCAACTATAGCCTGGTATTTTTAAGGAATAAAAATTGAGTAAATGATAAATTAACTAATTCAAGTTCAGCTATTCAATTATGCAATTGCCTGCAACATTTCTGAGACTTTTCCCCGCTATCCATTTGGATCAGTTTTCTGAGTGACGTTCTGGCCTGATAAGTTCAAACATATGTCAGGTGTTTCAAATGGAGGGAAGGGCCCACCATTTCAGCTTGGATATTAGGAAAGATTTCTTTTCCAAGAGAATGATCAGGCGCTGGAACAGGGTACCCAGACAGGTGATTGAGTCACTGTCCCTTTGAGTGTTCACTTCCACTGTCCCTGGAGGTGTTCAAGAAATGTTTAGATGCTGTACTAAGGGACATGGTTTAGTGGAAAATATTGGTGTCAGGTGGATTATTGGGCTGGATGATGTTGGAGATCTTTTCCAACCTTGGTGATTCTATGATCCTTAGCATCTGAGAGAGAGAGTGAGAGAGAGAAACTACTAAAAAGATCTGTCAAGAAACAAAAACTGGGAGGAATTCATGAACAGTATTTTCTGTTGAGGTGTGGTGGGACACAGAGTTGATCATGGCAGTGGAGATAAAGCCACAGTGATTCTCAGTGGGAAAAGATGGGAAAGACATATTCATCCCACTCCAACTTTCAGAGCAGTTCTGCCTCCAGTTTGACAACCTGGAGCAGATCACAAAAGCAGTGGAAATAGAAGAGTGCAAAAGATCAGCAGATCCTCATAGACCTATATCATTTTAGGAGGTAAGGTCAGATTGAATTTGTAGATATTAAACAATAATTTCATATATTTACTAGCTAGGAAGAACAACTCTTGACTTTGTTCTAGAAAACAGCAAGTAGTAGTAGAAAACTTAACTGTACTTGTATACTAAAAGCTTTATTAAACAACTACATGATCCTAATATATATATTGTAATTTTTTAATTAATATATGATACAAGTATAGCTGTTGAAAGTTAAGTAGACCATCTCATTTCCAAACCAGAAGTCAAAGAGGTTAAATCTTTACAGTAGGCTCAGAGGTATTTTTTTTTTTAACAGGAAAAGTACCAGGCACACAAACAAACAAATATCCAAGCACTTTTTTTCCACCTGAGGCAAATACTAAGATGCATCTTCAGGAAAATAAGAAAAAAAAATAGTCACACTACATAGATAAAGAATAGTGCATAGGAGACAATTAGAAAGAATAAAATATCTTTGAAGAAAAATTAAGTCGAATCGAAATAAAGGAAATGGAAAAGAGTATGAGTTCTGTCAATTTAAATGTGAAAGAATGGTCAGGCAAAGCTGAGCAATATAAATGCTTTCAGGAAGGAGCAGTGAAAGGATTTCACAGTTCTGAGTAACGGAGCAATAAAGGAGCTAAAGATATTATGGGTGCAGAAGTGTTATGGAAAGTCAGTACACAAAGTCAGAAAAACAAAATGCCAGGAAATGTTATAGAAGGAACAGAATGCGAAGCAGCAGAGTCATGTAGTGTTCCAACACTGCACAGATCTGTGGCATGCGAAGATCCTGAATGGAGAGGGATAAGGCAGAGCAGAATGGAAAACAGTTCAAAGAGAAAGGCTAGAGATTTTTAGAAAAATAGGATGACTCCTGGATGAAGACCAACACATGGGAAAGCCCACGTGGCCTAGCCAAAAACTCTTTTATTCCTATTCTGTTCATGGCAAAGTGCAGCAACATCTCAGTTGGAGCACTGGCACTGCCATTTGAGATATATATATATATATATGTATAAATGTATCAAATATATCAAAAACCTAATTAAATTCTAGCATTCAAAGAAGAACGTTCTAATAATGTTCATGTTTATAGACAGTTAATATATTCAGATATTACCCTTTAAAGGTAAAAGGAAGTATGGTCTGGCAACAATTCCTTGGATAGGTTTATATTTTCCAAAGAAAGCAATGTTGATACCAGAATGATATCACAGCAATGTTTCATACTCTCCTTGATTCTCAGGCCAGGATAGATCAGCTTAAGAAAATGAAATTGCAGATTATCCCGAAAAGAAGATGAATAACTAATAGACTGAACATTGTGTAGGATGCTCCAAAAGTAATGCCTCCTATTTGTTCCCATGGAAACTACAACAGATACAAAGAGCACAATGACACTGTTTGACAGAGCAAATTCTCTGCTGAGAGTTATATGAGTGAAACTTGGATTCTGCTCGATCTTTATTCATAATATCAATGCACTGTTCTTTCTTGTTATTACAAACACATAAAGGCTGCATTTTAGTCTAACAAATATTTAAGTGGACTAAGCAAAAAATGAGTACACCAATCATTTTCTGAATAACACTGGGTATTAAAACAAAAACAAGAATGGTGTAATTTAATCAGAAGGGCAACACTTTGTGAGCCACAAATTTTCACAATTAATAGCTTTTGAAAGGCTTAGCTTTAACTTGGTTACCAAAAAGTAATAAAGAGAAGAAGTTTTTAGAAAGCAGACAGAAAACTGATTCACTAAATGCTGATGGTTTTCTAATGGTAATTCAGATTTTCTAAATGCTTACAGATTTAATAATAGTCTGCTTATATTTTAAATAAAAATCTCAATAAAAAGATTAATGTTTATATTGTTTATGATCTACATACTGACATCTTCTCTTGTTTCTGGTATCATTATGTTGTTCTGCCTGCTCATATTTAAAAATCAAAACTGGAACACGTTTGTCCTTTTTTACATTGACTGTTCTCATTGCTCACCTCAAGTAGACTACTGCATAGTTGAAAATAAGAGTCTGAACATAATGGTTTATTGCAAGCAATTTACTGCTTGTACTTCTAATTTCAACTTTTTTTGCAGTTCTTTGACAGGAATGCAATTTGCATTTTCTTATTAATACTGATAAGAAGCCGGACATTATAGTTATTGGAAACATGACTCAATTTGGTTTGCCCTTCAAACAAAATACTCCTGTGTTACAAGATTTGGCAGCTCTGTGTTAAAAGATTGATAGGTCTGAATGCTGAATACTTTGTAACTGAAAGGTTACCAGCAGAGACTATTCATACTAAAGCTGAGACAGAATCTGATGCAAACTGAAGGAAATATATACACGTATATGTATATGTTGAATATACGTGCATGTATGTTTTAATTTTATTTCTGAAACAAATCGGAATTTCAACCAATGCACTCCAGTACTCAAGAGAATGTCATCTCAATGGACTTTTTAGAGAGATGCTGGAGTAGAAAGGGTAAGGAATGTATCAGCTACAATCCTCAAACCCTGTCCAGGGAAGAGGATTTTTACACAGTTCGGGTTTTTATAGCCAAGGTCACACAGTTTAATAGATAACGAAACCAGTGTCAAGCAGATAATAGGCTGCTGTGCTCAGAATGTTTGTTTCTCAGAAAAAATTTAAAGTATATTGGTCCTACTGTTATTGCTAGGAGACAGGTTATTTTATTTGATGAACTTTGACAGATAAAGGCACTTTTTCCATGGGAAGACTTTCCTGTCTAAGGGCATAACTGGATACACAAATAATACTTACTAATGCTTCTTAATACCATGAATATTTTTAATGGAAACCTTAATAATAACACTTTTATGTATAATAATAAAATTGAGATAGAAATCAAAACAGTGACTGAAAGTGAAAGCAAGAAGGAGAGAATTTTGTTTTCTCTTCTTACTTTTTTCATTATTAATTATTTAATATAAAACTACTATTCTTCAAGTACTGGAAGAAATATTTAACTCAGAACAGATGTCTCTTTATCCATTCAAAATAACTCCCTCCTCATCTCTGGATAAAATCTTCCTCATTTCACATTGATTTATTATTATTTTGCATATAAAGTAGAAGTAAAGCAAGCAGCGGTCCAACATCATTTCCCATGATAACAGCGTTTTGCTGCTAGCCTTGACAACAACAGGGCAGATAGTAAACCCCACTGCTGCCACTACAGAGTTTTTAGAATTTGTGTTTTTAAAGACTATGCATGAATTGTTTGTCTCTCCACTGAAAGTATCACTCAGTGTAAGAGTCAGGAGTGACACCTGAATGACTCAGGTTTTCCACTTGTGTGTGACATATGAGCAGGTCATTTATTAGAGCTCAGCCTAGGCTGTGCATCTCCATATGGAAATGCACTTATTGATAACAATGTACCTTTTATTTAGATGCATGCCTCCGGTGAATGAAAAAAACAAAAAGAATAGATGGCACATAGTTCTTTGGTGCTTAAAATAGAGTTTGCTTCTAACTTTATAGAAACACATCAGGGCTTGGGGGATCATATGACATCGTTTTGATTTATATAAACTAGCTCCACTGTTTGCCTTTGTAAGTCGTAGTATACTTCAAGGACAGTTTTCATATTGGAATGACAGAATGGCAGAATTCAAGTAAACAGAACAGTCAGTTTGTTTTTACTTTTTTTTTCTGCTATTAAATATAATTGCTAGCTTTTTTTCTCAGAGTGACCCTGAAAGTCACCCCAGTAGTAATGAAATAGAACTGCATAAACAAAGCTATCTGATTTGGAAAAAAACAAAATAAGGTCCTAGCCTTTCACAGTTAAGGAGCCCCTCACAGACTGACTATTTATTTTTCAATTCATAGAATCATAGAATGAATTGACCATCTCCGACTGAATATCACAAAAAATATTACTGCTTTCTTGATTAGTGATTACAGAAGAGAGAAATATGTCTTGCTTAACCCTATTTAGTTGACTTTAAAGAACAATATGCTCCCTAGCTTTACCACTCCCTCTCATCCTGTAAAGGTAAGAAGTCAGGGCTAAACCTATTCATCAGCCACTGGAGTGAAGCTCCCACTCTCTTTTTCAAGAGATTTGGAGGTGATAGGAGGATTTGAATCTACCAGGTTACATATCTGTCATATCTATAATAAGTATTGATTGCTTTTTACGTACATAGCTTGGAAATTATAGAACTTACCTAGCTTACCTACTCTCTAATAAGTTCTTCAGTGACTCAATTTCCAACCTAAAACCACTGAACACAGGTTTTAAGTAAACTAAAATTGATGGTGACTATATTCTTGCTCAGATATTTTCACTTCTTTTTAATTCTACCTCTTATGAAAGGTTATGGAAGAAGTTCAGACCTTTCAAACTCTTGGCATTGCAGAGAAAATGCAAATCACAGCCTGAAGCAGTGACTGAGCACCTGCTGGGAAGGCAGGGCNAGTAATGAAATAGAACTGCATAAACAAAGCTATCTGATTTGGAAAAAAACAAAATAAGGTCCTAGCCTTTCACAGTTAAGGAGCCCCTCACAGACTGACTATTTATTTTTCAATTCATAGAATCATAGAATGAATTGACCATCTCCGACTGAATATCACAAAAAATATTACTGCTTTCTTGATTAGTGATTACAGAAGAGAGAAATATGTCTTGCTTAACCCTATTTAGTTGACTTTAAAGAACAATATGCTCCCTAGCTTTACCACTCCCTCTCATCCTGTAAAGGTAAGAAGTCAGGGCTAAACCTATTCATCAGCCACTGGAGTGAAGCTCCCACTCTCTTTTTCAAGAGATTTGGAGGTGATAGGAGGATTTGAATCTACCAGGTTACATATCTGTCATATCTATAATAAGTATTGATTGCTTTTTACGTACATAGCTTGGAAATTATAGAACTTACCTAGCTTACCTACTCTCTAATAAGTTCTTCAGTGACTCAATTTCCAACCTAAAACCACTGAACACAGGTTTTAAGTAAACTAAAATTGATGGTGACTATATTCTTGCTCAGATATTTTCACTTCTTTTTAATTCTACCTCTTATGAAAGGTTATGGAAGAAGTTCAGACCTTTCAAACTCTTGGCATTGCAGAGAAAATGCAAATCACAGCCTGAAGCAGTGACTGAGCACCTGCTGGGAAGGCAGGGCCAACCCAGGGAAACTCAGGTGCAAGTAATGCTCTTGAGTGACCAGAAGGGCCAGGATCTATCCCCTCTCATACCTTATTGCGTTGGTAGTGGAGGCAAGGGTTTCTCTTCAGGGAACCTTGTGTGCCTGAGGTCTTATGAAGGTAAGCAGTTTCTTTCCTTTATTTCTGTGTCCACTGCTGTTGTGTTTGCGCAAATCCTCAGTCACTGAATCTTGGTATCTTGCTGCTCTGATGTTATTGTTGTACTTTCTATTGAGTTACAGTGTTCATACAGACAAATCCATCATCTCAGAGAAACTAAGCAAAGTGTTCAAGATGTAAATATTTATACAGTATATGATATTATATCTCTAGGATATAAATGATATAGGCTAGCCATTACATCCAATTTATTTGAAGATAAAGACTGTCTCTTCATCTATGCTGTCACTCTTTTTTTCTTTATGCATCTGTTATATGATTTCTTATCTGTTCTGCTACACTCATATCTGGAATTATAACAAACAGAAAGCTTAATGCTGTCCAGATTGAAGCCATGGGATTCTTCGCGGACCCCCAAAAAGTCAACAGCAGGTGAATCTAGCCAATAATTTTTACTGGTTCTTGTTTTGACATTCTCCCAGTACTAAGTTTCCTTATCTGAAAATATCTCTGTGTTCTAGTAATACAGTTCATTTTGGGGTGTCTTTTCCAAATTCTAACTCCAAAAATTCTAACTTCCGAATTCTAAGTGCAGCATGTGCTGTTTCTGCAATATAACATGGTATCCACCAGTTACTTCTATGCATGTTTCATCTGGTAATGATTTTTTTCCACTACCAATCAGGACCATAAAGCAGAATGGATAGCTGGAAATAGGAGTCAAGAATTCTGATTGACAGCGAATAGCAAACAACATCTCCAGCTCAATAAATGTCAGTGAGCTTTTGATAAGCAAGATAAACTGTAATACTCTCCAGAGTAGAACACAGTACAAGAATAGTAAGAAAAAAAAAGTAAGAAAATCTTAGAGATTTTACTTAGGTGAAAGAGGCAAACACAGCTATCTGAAATGTTGAGTTTGTTTCTGCAGTATGTGGTTCACCATTTTGTATTATCAGATGAATTTGGAGAGAAGATATGTAAAAAAATCTTTTCATTAATAAATATGATATAATGACATTATCTGAAAATAAGAGCCAGAGCGGACAAAAAAATTTAGTTGTACATTTCCCAAATAAAGTTTGCTTTGTACACCAGAACTGTTAGCAGAATGAATTCAATCACTGTAATATGTCTGAAACTGTACTCAATCTAAATATGTGTAAAAAAAAAATGCATAACAAGTTTTAAGTACTGTTTGCAGAAGTTACACAGACAAAGCCAATGTGAAATTATGGAAAATATTTCAGAACTCTGCATGAAAACCATTTTTCTGTTTGTTCAGTGCAGATGACTAGTTTTATAAGTGGGTACATCTGGGATCTTCAGGCACTCCTTTCAACTGTGTGTTTATTATATGTCTGCAAAACTTATTAGAGCTGAGTATTGTCAAGTACATATTTTTTCCATCCTTTTGGGATGGGGCAGACAGGAAATATTGAGCGTTAATTTCTTATGCTTGGAAGTGATCTTCCCGTCTCGTCATTAATCAAGGATATGCCCAATCCCATATGATTACAAATATTGTAACCCCTCCTCACATTTTCTATCTCTAGAAATCTCCCAGAGGGACATGGTGGATCAACAGTCAATATCTGGATTTAGGTAGACCTTGATTAATAAACAAGATAACTCCTTTTACTGAGAATTGTGGTGCAGTGCCATAATTTTATTCAGTAACATTGCAGAAAATAAAAATTCAGAATGTAAGTGATTCTAAATCTTGAACTTCCATATGATTTCCTAAATGTATTTATTAAACAACTGATTTAAGTAGTGGATTCACAGCTAAACCACTTGCTATATTTTTCCCCAATGTGCCGTAGAAGATTGCAGAAAGGAAGATTTTGGAGAATTTTTTTGTGCCTCTGATGAGGTGAAGGAGTAAGGTATGTTTGATTGATGACAAACTTTTGATGTATAGCAGCTTGTATAGATGTTTCAGGGCTAATAATGCATTATTTATTTCCTAATAATATAATTTGCAGTGTACTGAAATATTCTATGATTTATCTGCCTGGGCAAAGTCTAGCAGACATAAAAATCTATATAGAAACAATGTCAATTAGGCTTTTAATGACATTGTTATTTTGGTATGTTCAGGATTATGATGGATCTGGGTCAGGTTTTCAAGGCTTTTTTTTTTCCCCAAATATATCTGTCTTTAAAAAAAGTCAATATTTCAGAAGATTTTTTCTTTTTTTTCCCTGGGAGATGTGTTTTAGTTACTTAAGAAGCTGAAAGCCTTTTCAATTGTGATTATCCTCTTAATGTCCATGGCTGTGCATGATTTAGACCCACAAAATCTCATCAGAAGTTTCTTTGCTGCCTCATTGCTCTTGTCTGGGCCTTCGTGTATTTAATCCTCTCCAACTCTGTGTGAAACAAAATTGTATGGTTCAGTTTTTTCATAAATTTTTCTTTTATTTTATTTTTTACTAACTGAGTTGCTGCATTCAGCCCTTTATCTATTCACTGTCATCAACTTCCTTCCTTTAAAAAAATAAAAAAGCAAAACAAAACAACGAAGGCATCTAACAACTGGAATTCAGTGCTAGGACAAATGTTGGCTTGTCTGAGGGCTCTGGAGATGGTATTGCAATTTTACCACAAAAGACAGCAGCAAATTGTTCAGTGACAATAAAATACCACCTCAAATCCTTTTACCTCTCACAACATTGATTTGATGGGGTCCATCTCTAAGAGGGAGAAAGTAATTTAAGCTATGAAATTCTTGCCCTTTCCCTTTCTGCAAGGCTGGCCACCAGTGATTATTTGGTGTAAATATTTCTCCCTTACAGCACAGACCATGAGCATCTGTGGAGAGCGTGTCAGACCCACTGGAGTGGAGTGATAATGGCTTTCTATCAGTAGCAGCAGTGACCAGATTTAAAGAAGGTCTTGAGAGAAATGTACCTGAATAGGTACATTTTGAACATGGATATCCATTTTGGGGATTGACAACTCCTTGAGTGAATGGAGTTTTACCTTTATTCTTGTAAGCTGGAATTACCTGAAGATGTTTTCTTAGTTATCACTTTGTCAGATTTCTTGCATTTTAAAATACAGTTATTGTAACTGGAAGAATAATGACATTGGTTATGAGTTGAGACTCTTCTCATCCTGTTACCTATCCTCTCAACTATTAACTGTCGGCTCAGTTCTCTTACTATTGTCACGTACTTGCACTATTTCCCCTTATATACTAAACGACAACCCTGTATTAATCTGGCAAAAAAATCTCTCCTAATTTAAATCCCCTTCAAGTCTTTCTTCTGCCATGATGACTTTGGGAAATCATCCAACAAATGGAAAATGGTTTGGATAAGAAGAGGCATGATAAAAGTGAATATTTAAAGATGAGAACTGGATTTAAGCTCCATGTTCGTCCTTTTATTTTTTTTTTATTATTTTTTTTTTATTTTTAAACAGCCCTAGTAAGCCAATAGCAAAACTACTTGTCATTCAGATGCTAGTCAGTCCTACTGGAGAGAAGTTGAGCTACCTGATGCCACCCACTGGGAATAAGAAAGAAGTAAATCTATGTGGAGAACTCGGTTTGCATAGACTTTCTGTCCAGGGCTGGTATTTCCTGTGCTGTGGTGCACAGCACTAGGCTTCCCAACAGCCATTTCCTGACTCCTGTTGGTCAAAAAGAGCAAGTCAAAAGGGGTGACCCACTCGAGAGCCTTGAATGAGGCCAGCACCACTGCTGACAGCACTACACTGCTGATCTGCAAGAGCTGATTGTGATGTGGTGTATTGATTTGGTTCAAATTAATCATTTCACAGATACCTTTAACATCACTGTTCAATCAATTTGGAGTTTGCTTACATTTTTAATGACTTCTAAGTAGTTAGCAAAGTTATCTAGGGAGGAAGGTTTATGTAAATGACATGGTGCCCACATCCCACAGAGGAGGTTGGAAAGTTTATCCTTTTCTGGATTCTCTTTCCATCTTCATATCTTAGGGGTGGGAAATAAAGAAAAAGCTTTATTTCATGGTATTGTACTGTAAATAGCATTCATGTTCTACTGGTGGAAAAAAATAAACAAGTGGAATTTTTTCTTCTTTTTCCTCCTTCCTTTTCCACTCCAGGATACGCTGGAGGCAGAGGCTCAACGAAAACGTTTTAGCTCCCTTGTTCATAAGATCACTTGGAACTTGTTTTTAGCCAGAACAACTGGTGGAACAGTAAGGTTCTAGAGAAGTAATTTCATCACTGACTTCAGGGGACTTTGGAAAGGATCCTAAATATGAAATGCATCATTCTGCTGTCTTAGAAACACATTTTGACACAACTTATTTGAAGGTATTACAAACAACATATATAATCTTTTATTCAGAATCAACTCTTGCAATTAATATTGATGGATTTGACTTTTTTCTTCATAAATAGATGCCTTTTCTGAAAAGACTCTGAACCATTTTTAAATTTGAATGTGTTGTATAATATGTTGTGACAACTGGATTGTTAGACCTGATTTGTTTTTCTTCAGAAGTTTTTCTCTTGTATGCATACTATGCTGTGCACTGTATGTTTTTTCAGCCAAGGTGGTGCTAAAATCTTAAAAGGAATTCACAACATCAGGGACTGAATATTATTGTTACATATTTTTGTTTTGTATTTCTTGGAATCTGCTTTGCTACTATTTCTGATACACTAGAGACACTTGTAACCGTTGTACCAGAGATGGAAAGGATTGGAAGAGAAAGGATGGAAAGGGAATTAAATAAGAAGGGAATGGAAGAGGAAGGAAGAGAAGAGAGAAGTGCCTCGTACTGTTTCTTGTATTTGACCATTCATGTTTATTTAATGTTTGCAATATGCAGGAGGTCAGATTTTATAGATCTGCAAAAAGATGGCAATGACACAGTGGCTGTGGTCAGTGGCCACCATGATCTGGGATGAGTGTGTGGTGCTTCCTGATCATGCTGGCTTTCATGGTTCAGTGTTTTCTTCTTCATGCCTATCCATGTACTCCTGCCTTTTTTCAGGTGACTTCTGGTGCTCAATGAGATCCATGATAAGATCTGAGCTAAATCACTGCAGACTCTAACTGCAACCACAATAACACTGAGTGACACTGTTATTATGATTACTTTTATCCTTAAAATCTATGAATCTGTGAGAAATTTATGAATTGTGAAAGTAAATGCGTACATGAATAAAAGAATTCACTCGATCAATCTTAATTTTAGAGCTATTGATTGTGTATTCCTTTGGAGCAAGAAAATCCATATATTGATAATTGCAATCTCCATAACCCACCAAATTGAATTAGTGTTAATTCACATTTCATTATAATATTATTTCTTATCAATCATCTAGAGCCTGTTATGTAACAAAGCCTGCACTGTATAACTGAGAGTGAGTGCCAGGAAATTAAATCAGAAGAACTTATAAAATACATTATCTATATTAAACTTACAATTCTGTGCAGATATTTAAATTTGGCATAAAGCTGATATACAGTGTTCTAGAAGGAAGAAGATTGCATCTTGGTCATAAAAGTACACAGACTGGCCTCTTCTGAGTTATCATCCCCACTTATCTTTCTCTCCTTACAAACAGGAGACATGATGGATGATTGCAGATGTATACCTTCCTTATCTTCCTCAATAACTTTCAAAATCAGAATTGTGTTCACAGAAACGATAAGGAATTCTATACATTCCTAGCATTTATGTAAGGTAAAAATAATTGTCATCAAATCCCAAATCTGTGTGTGAGTTTGGGGAGGGGGGAGGGGGCAGACTGTAGCCCATTCTTACTGTTGTCCCCCATGCTTATGAACTAATAGCTATAATCTCTTGCCTTTTGCATATGGATCTTAAAAAGATCAATGGTAACTTCAATGTAAACAAAGTATATTTTTTTCTATGTGAAATATTTGCTATACTTCAAAGTTACCATTTTTGCCAAACATTAGCTATCAAAAGATTTTGGCAAATGTTAGACACCTTGTTTTTTTTTTTTTTTTTTTTTTTTTTTTTTTTTTTTTTTTTTTTTTTTCTTAAAACCTCTGAGATATTTCCCTC
>VXAB01009102.1:159978-276283 GCA_013399175.1 Odontophorus gujanensis | reverse complement strand
CCTTTTTGCCAAAACTTAGGTATCAAAAGAATTTGGCAAAATGTAGACACCTTTTTTTTTTTTTTTTTTTTTTGTTTGTTTGTTTGTTTGTTTGTTTGTTTTCTAAGTACATCTGAGTCATTTCACCTCTGAGGCAGATGCAAATAGTCCTCCATTTCTTCCTGACTTCCTCGATTCAGTTAAAAAATGAAATAGCTTAAAGGGATTTGTGAGAGTATGGCTTAGATGAGCTGGTGTTATGCACCTGCCTGAGCTTCCCCCCATGTTATGACTGTACTTGTGATGTTGCAGAAATTAATTATGCATCCCTGCTCTAGAATTCTCCTATTTATTATGAACTTTTGTGTTGGGGCAATAAGTTCATTGAGTGCTCTGGTGGCTCACTCACTGGGAACCATCTCCCAGGAGGGATTTCCCAAGCTGTCCCAACCTTGCAGAGAATGGAGCATGAAGCGACTCCAGCTTATGGCACAGAAGGTATTGTGGAGGAGAAAAACTCAAGGATGTTTACAAAGAAACTTATATTTCTTTTGTTTTACCACTTTTAACTAAATATCTTTTTTTTTTTTTCCTGCAGTTATCTTGAGAATTAATTATTTACTGTGGTTTTGGTTTGTACAGTTCTGTTCTCTCCAAATTCTCCTGCACACAAGCACACACACATGCTCATGTACACAAAAATGTTTTTTGTCGAGAAACCCACCAGCTAAAAAGCATTAGAGCCACTACTGCTGTGCACATAATCCAAAATGTCTGAGTCAGAGCAGTTTAACAGATTACACTTATTAGCTGAGTGACTGGGGCTGACTTTGTACATAGTTTTAGCTTTTTCTATGATGACAAGCATAACACTTTAGCTTAAACCTCTGTGGAGGTGATTTCAGTAAGGTCTACTGCTTTATGATTTCAGCTTTGAAAGTACCTTTTCATGGTCTCAGTCAAACAATTTAATTTTACCCTGTGATATCTCAATTTTTTCCCTGTTTTGGAGGAAAAAAAAATGCTCAACCTGAATGAAGGGACAGTAAATTAATAGCATTTAAAGTGCTAAAAGGACAGAAATGCTGAGTTGAATGAGTAGATATTTGAGAATGTGTATAAAGTGTTAATATTCTTTCCCTGCTAATTAATACTGGCAGAATGTTAAATATATATATATATATATATAGTGCTACTATTCATCCAATATGAGAGCACTCAAGGCCTGAAATTCCCCTCAGTTTATTCAGGCAATTGAGAAGGTATAAAAGCTTCATCATGATGGAGTTAATGCTGTTATCAACCAAGACAACCTGGAAACTGCTCAATAATGGTACTTCAGGTCCAATTTGAAAATCAGCCCAAGACAGGAAGTAATTTCCTCATCCCATAAAACATTTTCAGCTCAGAAAAAAAAAAAAAATCCTGATTAGTGAGCTACAAGCAAAGGAGTCTCAGAAGTTTTCACCATAAAGTGCAATTGCAAAGTCTCAGTGTTGGAGGCTTTTGTCAAGCTCAACTCTCTTCCTGTCTAGTTCAGGGACTTCAGCCTGGGGCTTCTGCCACACATCACTGCCTACCAGCCCATTGCTCCTTCCCATGCCATGCTTCTCCCAGTTGAGTCTACATTTTACCAATAAATAATAGTTTTTAACAAGATATGGGTGGAGAAAGGAAGTTGACTAACTACTTGAAGGCTGACTGACTACTTAACTCCAATTAATGTCTTGATCCTTCTCCTAGGTAGAAATGGTGACAAATTGCTCAGAAAGTCCTTATCAATGTTTCCTCTTTGGAATAGGAAGAAAATATGAGGCCACAAACCTGAGTGGAACATGTACGAATATGATGTTTATCAAGATAGATTTGTATCCTTTTTCTCCATTTCTATCAATTAATTTTAATCTAAATGGAATTTTACAAAGTGTAGAGCATCTAACTTTAAAAAGTTAATTTTAGAATTAGAAAATATGCAACTTCTAGAATCTTCATATGAGTACCTCAGTTTCTTTATTATATGCCTTTTCTATATCATGATGAGAAATAGCAAGAAAGTAATCATACCAGTATTTGCAGTTAAGAAACATCTTTACAGAAAGGAGTAGTATTTCAGTTTTCTTCTTCCTCTATGGCCCAGCTGAGGAAATTTTTCGGATTGTGGACAAGATCTAAACACAATGCAAGTGCCTAGAGTGTGACCTGGGTGAAACAGACGTGTTCAAGGCAAAGCTTTTACTTGAAAACCTCTGCCAACAAGGTGCTTCTGATCATCTAGAGTTTGGCCTCTTTATTCCTCTTTCTCTAGGAAGTTGCCTTCTCCATCTGTCAGGCTGACTGGGACTCAGAAATCAATCTTCTTTTCCCTAAAATTCCCAAAGAATTTAATCTAATATCTGCTCACAGATCGCAGCCAACAAATATGTGAAAAATACAGATGAAGTCACTTTATTTTTAAAACTTGGCCCTCGAGAGCACGATTGGTGGTAGTACATATGTGTTATATATGCTAGCTATTTCTTACAGTTTTTGCCCAGAAATGGAGAATGTGTATCTAATTTCATTTTCTGCCAGGGAAAGTTCAAGCCCACATTTCCAGTCACAGTATAGTTCCTTATTCACTACACTGCGATCTACAGATCTCAAGACCAGCCAAAGACTGTTTAATCTATCAGCAAAGATTTTAATTGCTTCTGACCAAGAAAGGAGCTGCACTCCAGGCTTCTCCATCTGCACAAATGCTCAAATCAGTTGGCAGCTTCACAAACACTGGCCATGACCTCTGGACGTTCCAAAAACAAACCATGAACCTTAGTCAGTCCATGGAGAGATACTCAGAAGTCTGTCCTTCTGACTGTGAGCTTCAGATAAAGCCACTATGGATGCAGGCTGGAGCATGCATGGAGTTGGACTTGATGCTAGTTACAGTTCCTTTACATCTTGGGCTATTTTATGATTCAATGTTAGCTGGATAGGAAACCTTCGCTGTGCTCAGCACTTGCTATCACCAAGCTGCTGTCCCTGGGGAATTTTTATCCCGAAGATATTCCATACAAAGCAAGTAGCCCTTCAATAAACTGCATTTCTTACAAAGCTTCTCTATTTTTTATTTTTTTTCTGTTATTTAAATAGTCTATTACTATAGCAACTAGTGTCTTACTGTCTTCAATATATTAAAGATCATTTCAGCATATGAGGCAAGGGAATATTATCTTACTTTACAAAGGTATAAAGATGTATAAATACTAAAAGGCTGTTTACATAGAGTATCTAAGTTAGAATTTCAGCATAAAACATGTACACAGTTCAATTTAGAGCTCACTAGTTGTAAGAGAAGCAAAGACAGACAACCTTGTGTGGTCTTGCAGCTGGGTGCCTGAGACTCTCAGCTCATAATGAAACCCACAGTTTGTGTGTGTGTGTTACACAGTACTGCACAATTTGAGACGTGCCTCTTCTTGAAGTCAACAGTATTTAACTGAGAAAGCACGTGAACTGGTGGCACTTAATTAGCATTGCTGGCACATCGCTTCTATAAAGAAGAGTGGCAAATGAGGTCGCTCCCTCATGTGAAGAAATGGTGTTGTATTATTTCAATACTCATTTTGATCTTTAATTTATTTGCTTCATTTAAAAAAAAGTCACTGACAGAGATGTTGATCCAGAACTGCTGCTAAGGTTAGTACTCTGAGGCTTATCAAAGGAAGACATTTGAAAAGTAAGCTGTGTTTTGAAAAAGAAAGGAAAATCAGAAGTCAGATGTAACACCAGGGTATTTTATTTCTTAGAACTATGTCTGAAAATTATTCTCAAAGTTTTAATAGCAGCTGCTACATCAAATAAATTTTCAATTTTTTGACATTTCAATTAAGATGTTAGATGAACTAAGTTTAGGCTTAGAATTAACTTAAATAGTCAGGGCTAGTATGAGTAGAAGCTTGCTGCTCACACAGACTGTAAATATGTAATAAAGAGCATGAGCACAGTCTGCTGAACTCACCTGAAGTCTCCTCATCCCAGCAAGCTTCAAAGGAAAATATCACTTGAAATAAGACAATGCCTGCTCATGGCCTGCACTAGAATCTGCACAGAGAACTGTCCTTGGCTGAGAAATCATATTCTGGAGATTCAGTTTCTGGTTTTGAAATGCTCTGCTGCTAGTCATGATGGATACAAAGGAAGGCTGGCAAAAGCAACCTGAAGGTAAGGTGCCACAAGACCATGCTCAGGAGTTTCCAGGAAGTCAGACTCAGTGCTTGTGAAGAGCAGGGATGTTCCTTGGAAAGGCTTTTTATATGCCATACCATGGGGTAAGAGCTGGCAGAGAACTAAACGTGTGAGGACCTAAAGAAACAATGAGTTTCAAACCAATATAAAAGTATATAACATGACTGTTACTGTAATGGAATGCTGTTTTTCTATTCTACATCTCCTTTGGTCATGTTCCCGTTATTATTAGACTAAGAAGATGAAATTTCATAAATTTCTCTGCCCCAGTAACTAGTCTATAACCTGAACTCCTGCCACATACAAGAACAAAACTCGTGTCTAAAAATAGATACTTATTGCTGGGTTTAAAAAAACAATCAAAACATAACACAATTGTGCAAGCATTTTTTTCAGTGTTGCAAATAATAGAAAACCAGAAGTAGTGAAGGAGGGTCTCTGCTGACAGAGGAAAAGCCTACGGACGTGCCTCATGTTGCAGCATGTCGGCATCCTCAAAACTTGTGCTGGCTTTCCTGAGAGAAAAACTGAAAACTGGGAAAGAAACCATACTTGGAGAACAGGCTCCTGAGGTTGTGCAAGTTGCAGCAGACTTCTTTTGCTGTTTATAAAGTATATCATCTGAGGGAGACTTTAATGGTGTATTTGGGGACTTTTCGAGTTTTTTACATATTCACTAGCAGTTCAAAAATAGAAACAGTACATAAAATGCAACCTGATGAGCAGGTTTGAAAGGGAACTGCTGCTGGCAGAGCATACAGCATGAGCAGGACAGAACAGCTACCATTCTGCTCCCTGCATGCAGCACCCTGAGTGCTGACTCCCCCTCCTTGCCCCAATGAACTGCCTCGTCCACTGCACCAGTCCTTGGTGCTTAATGTGCAGTGATGGGAGCTCTCATTTTTGAAGGTCTAAAATCCCTGCTTTCAGGAATCATGTGAAAAGCATTTCTTTAAAATGGTTAAAAAAAACAAAACAAAACAAAACATTTTTCTGTGTGTTTGTTTGTTTTACTATCAAGCGTATTGATAAAAGCTTAGATATATGTGAAAGTAACTTGCTTATTGGTGCTGGGTGTGTTTACTTTGTCTGGGATATAAAATTCATCTTCAAATATGTCAAGGCACGTTTTATAACAAGCATTTTTCTGCTGAAATTATTGAAAAAGGAAAAATAATGAAATAATCTTTTCTTTATTTTTAATCAGGTTTCTCTTCAATCTATAACAATATTCCAATTAATGACTTGACCTATTATATCATCTTGTTATATGCTAATAGACTTAATATAGTCCAATTTCAAAAGTGCTTTCCAAGGTTATTGTATCAATTATTCTTATTAAACTCTTTTGATGGTCCTGTGGGCTGGATTGAGCTAATTCAAGGTGTGTTATTCCTATATCTCCTTAACCCTTTAAAACCAGGCTAAGTAGATGCAATGTTTTGAATGTTATTACATGTTGCATTGTGTATTACCAAAGCCCTTCTCCTGCAACACTGCCAAAAGAAAGTAATGCCATGTTTAGCTGTATGTTGAACAAACTAATGGATCTGAAAGAAACTGTAATGTGGTAAATAATCTTCTGCCTACTGTAATTAAGGATGTAGTTGAGAAGAGGAAGATTACTTATCCACTAGCATGAAAGGAAATGACCGTGAATGAAAATAAATTATGTGCAGCCCTCCCTAGACAAGAGGACTGCTCTGTGGTCTCTCGACACGCCCTTATGAGAACGATGTATTACTGAATTTTTGCCTTGGACATGAGGCAGACAGCTGCAGGTGTGAGAAGACAATGACAACAAGCTCATTCTTTCACCAGACAGCAAAATATGGACATCATCATGTCACCAAGCTTCTCGGATTGCACTGTCAGCCTACCATTTTGTTATGGTGATTTAGTAAATTATTCCCCATTCAGACATTGGAAAGTACTGACGTGGCATTTCTTTGGCTGATGCGACCTGGTGTACATCTATGGATGTATTGTTTCGTATCACGGTAAAAGGATCTCGTGAAAAGAGATCCTTTCTCTTGGAAAAGTGAAAAGTGAGAAATATTTAAATGATTCAGTACCTAGCACTGTGTGACTACAACATGAGCTCCCTTTGTCTTCACTGCCCTCCCTTTAAGAAGCATTTTTAGGATGCTTGTTGCTCAGAAACCTCTTCAAAATGGACATTATCTTTCATAGAAAAACCAATAGATAGGTGGAGAATTATTTCAGCTGGGAATGGGTCAATATGAGATCACTTCTGTGTATTTAACATAATGCATTTTGGAGAGAGGTGAACAACCCATCTTGTGTGTAAGCCACAGAGACTGTATCAATGTGGTGCCTAACCCAAACTGAAATAAATATTGCATCTCATCTTTATTGATGGGTTTCTGCCATCTGCAATGGTAAGATACTCTAGCAAGAGGCAGAGATGGAGAAAATAAAACATGGAGGAAGGGCCCAAAGTAATCCCTTGCCATACAGAGGAGCTAAATATGAGCTGGGTTTTGGTTTACTCATGCTATGTTATAAAGCAGTGGAAGACATAGGGACTTCTGCTGACAGAAGGAGGGGGTCAAATATTCTTCATCTTTTCCTCCTTCTCTGACATCTCACTTGGTTTGATCTCCTCTCTTATTCTCTGCAATACCTGCTCTCCAAGCTTCAGTCACATGGAACTGCTTTTCTGCATTTTCTTGCTCTGTTGTTTCTGAACCACTTCAAAATCTCAGGTGAAATAAATTTTCCTTCTGACTATATCTTTACAATGTCCTTGAAACAAAGTTTTGAGTTTTGTTTTGGTTGTTTTATACTGTTTTTCCTTTGGGAGCGTGTGGATATTTCGATGTAAAATAAGATTGACTTTTTCCCTGTTTGTTTTATTTTGCTTTCTTTTCTTAAATAATCTATTTTAAATGTAAATACTGTTGTTCATGAGGAAAGCTTGACTTATACTTCCAGCTTCACTTATACTGGTTTAAATGAAGACTATTTCCCCTGAAGTCAGCAGAAAAAAACAAAAACAAAAACAAACAAACAAAAAGAAAAAAATACACTTTTGGGTAAGGCAGGCTAGAACTAGCAACATATAAAGAAAATATAAAATAAAATTCTGACTATTTCTTTTCTGTGACTATTAGAATTTCCTGAGTACATAACAATAGAATAGCTTTTGGAACCAAAAATCTCAATTCCGTGAAATAGGAAATTATTCATATTCCTAGGAGTTCAGGGATCCTACCTAATGTTGCTAAATATTCTGGATGGGGAAAAAAATAAAATTCATTTTTGTGACAAAGTTTTGTAGTCAAGATATGCTTTCATCTCACAATGGATCTTAAAAGGTGCAGAAAAGGGGATTTTTTCTTTCTAACACTTGCCAAAATATGCAAGGGTGCTTCAGAAGGAACAATGATGTTGCACAGAGATTTTTTTTTCCTGTATGTAGTGGACTAATTTCATGAGATGTGAGTATCTTATATAGTCACTGTGACACGTCTGACTGTGGAAACTCTTGTTATCTATACAAAGCCTTATTTTTAATGACTAAAACTGAGTTCCAGAGATTAATAGAGTGGAAGAAGGGTAGGAATGAAGTACAATTTTATGTTTTCTTATGTGTTTGAAAGGTGAGAGCTTTCAGTTTTATTGAATGTTTTATCCAGCTTATGTTAGGAAAGTTCATACCACCTCAGAATTTACCTCCTGATAAGTAATATACAGCACATAGAATTTTATTTATGCTTCCATTTACTGCTTTGGCAAAAGAGAGGATGTCTTATTTCCTATCCATCCACATACACCAACAAATTTATCTAGAGTTCTTTCTTTTATAGTTTGTCTTTTTGCTCTGTATAACCCTGTATTAGTGTTACACTTTCTATGAATCAACCAAAATTGAAGGGATAATTACAGGTGAGATCATAACATTGAGAAAATTTGTTGATAATGTAACCTCTTCAGTAGTAAAAAATACAGGAAAGAGATATCCTAGCAATTTTTTCCCTTTCATTCTACCATTATGACCAGATAAAGTATTATACATCCTACTATACAACTGAAAATATCTGTGAGAATGGATTGAAATAGATATGTTTACTTTTACTGGCAACTGTAATGCTTTTAAGCAGTGCTTTCTGGTTAAGAGGTGCAGATTTCATGCATCTTTTCATTCTTTTGCAATCATAGCATCATCTTCACTGATAGGCATCCTGACTCTCACAGACCTTACGAGTAGAAATAGCGGCTCATAATCATTCTGAAGCAATCTAGAGGCCAAAGTATATTATTTTGCATTGGTACAATATTGCTTCACAAGAAGAAATGTAGTTGTTTGAATAGATGGAAGTTCAGATGAAGACTTTCACACTGAACATATCTTAGCCAGCAAATCCAAGTGTGTAAACTCTAAGCTGTAACTTCATGAGCTGATCTGGAGAACAACCATCATCTTTAATTGAATAGGAAATTTCTCAGCTCATTTTTTCTCAGTGTTGCCTCTTTCTTTTCTTCAGGTTTCCAAATGTCATATAGCATGATCCCTTATCACTGCTTTCTGGAAGCACAACACGCTACAGAAATTGGGGTACAAATACTTTTTCTGCCTTTAATTTCTAACGTTAGTTTGACCAACCTGATAAAAACCTGTTTTGCACTTAAGGCTGTCAACAAGCTTTGCCTGCAAAGGATCCAGAAGCTATCTGAATTTTTATATACTTAATATCAGATCTTATAGCCATGCTGAAACTACACAAAGAGCCCAGCAATTTTCCCAGGAAAGTGAGCTTGTACTGAACTACCAAAGTAGAGTTATTTTGCTGCTATTTTCCCACTCAGTCTAATTTATAATTTTGTTAACTTTCTTGATATGCACACTAACATCTGAGGTGAAGAGACTGCTGACTGCGAACACATTTCTCTTTGGCAGAGTCATCTCTGTAATTTGCGCTGAACGTATGGACATCTAGTAGTTAATACAGTGAGGAAAAGTCCTATTTTGTTCAAAGGGAAAGAAAGCTCTCTCTTTAAGGTACTGGATGAAAGTGTGGGATCTCAGTTAGGAAGAATTTCTGAATTCAGGTGGAAAATGCTTATATTCAGTTATTCCATTGCAGAATTTAAATTAACATATTGGAAAAAAAAAAAAAAGTAAAAAAAAAAAGTAAAAAAAAGAAGTGGGGGGTATTTATTTTTGTGTCACCTTTGTCTAAATGCTCAGAATTTTGCCACACTGCTCCAATGTACATTTTCCCAGTGAAAAAACCAAGGTACTGTAAACTATGTTTTAGTGATGAAGAATGAGGCTTTGGTCTTGTTTTGAAAGGGGAAATTTTAGCTTACATGTCACACAACTGGAGAGGGAAACATCACGTATGAGCACAGGACTGCAGCCTGCCAACGTCAGTCAGTCGTTGCTTTCCTGGCTTGCATTAGTTTGCTTTTGGTATATGTCATTTAAAAGATCTTTTCCATACAGACCTAGAGATAAATATATTCAATATATATGTATACACATATGTATTTGTATATATATGCTTTATGGCAAGGAGAAAGAGCAATATAGAAAATATTCAGCGTAAGTGGAAAGCCTCTAGGAGTGCCAAGAATGAGACTGTTTGAAGGCAAGTCTGACAGCACATTGGAAAAAAAAAATCATAAGAGATACTTTCAGTGTGAATTAGTTAGCCTAAAGTCAACCCAATTACTGTCTCTCCAGTGTTGATTCTAATTCCTTCTGGATATTTTTATGCATTTCCTTGAGCTTCCCTCAGGCTGATTTCTGAGTTTTTAAGCTAATTTTTAGGTTTGGGGTTGTTTGTTTTGGAAACTTCTGAATATTTGTAGTTTTCATGTAGCAGATATCATCGCTTAATGGACTAAACCCACGGTTCTCCATTTTACACAAAATGAAAGGAAAGGAAAAATTTACAGACTACTTATAAGAACTCCTGAGTTATGAATTATATTTTTGGGTAAAAATAAAAAGGCTTTTAAAACCAGAAATAAAAATGCAATATGCATGTGCTCATGATGTTTCTCAAATTCGTTTTTTTCTCATTGTTGTTAAAGCTCTCAAATATAACGTATGTAAAATAACCTAATATTGCATTTCAGATCTGGTGAGTTTTATGAGAGTTCACTGGTGTTTATTGGAAATAAACTTGATAAACATCAAATGCCACTTTCAGTGTGAAAAGATACTAACCTTGATGGTAAAAAGAGTTTCTTGTAAAATCTGCAGACAAGTGAGTTTTAAAAGAAAATATCCTGAAATCTCTGGATAATGGACAGAAAAAGCAAAAGGAGTAAGAGAAGGATGGAAATGACGGTAAATTAAAAACCCTACTGTCCAAACAGTCAGCTTTGAAGAAATTCAAAGAAATATGAGAACTTTAAAGTGAGAAGGAAGAAAAATGATCATTCTGAAATTGCTAGAATATTCACTTGTGGTACTATTATCCCAGCAAGACACCCACATTTTCCTTTAGTGCCAAATGCAGTAGTACACAGGCATCAGCAGACTGACAAGACAAACTAACAACGTTTTATGTAGAGAGCTAAATTTGTCATTGCTCAGACTTCTATAATTCTAAAAATCTACTGCTGCAGTCTTTCAAAATCACCTTTACCAAACCTACCTTCTCCATTTGCACATGCTCATACTCTCCAGAAAGGTACTAAAACCACATGCAATGCCCATGAGTCCTTTTTTCTACTTTTAAATTTAACATTATTCTACCGATGGAATCCCATAGTTTGGGGATAGTCATGAAATTCAGACTTGCAAGAATTTGTTGTTGCTTTTAATGGATGTCTTCTATAAGGTCTGTAGAAGAAAGACCTTGTTTTAATTGGAAATACATCAATAAAATTGAATCCATGCTAATGCAGTAATAATTTGCTAACATTTTCAGGTTCTCTAACAGAGCAATGACAAAGGTGTAACTTGAATCATGACAGTATAACCCTAATGCATTCTTAATTCCTTATATTCCTTCAAACAAATTTGAGCTACATGAGTCAAGACAAGACTGCATCAGAGATGGGATGGAAGGAGCAGCAGCAGCTATTTTTCTGCAGCATAATCTCTTACAATATATTCTTGCTGATGACTTTGGGGGGGGGTGGGAAGGGGCTCTTTTTGAGTCGATGCACACAGTTTAAGCTCTCACCTTGAAGTTAATTTTATACCACAGTGGGCAGAGAAGTCGTTATGTATAAGCAGTATGAAATTGAGAGAAACTGGTTTCACACACAAACACACATGATCGGCAAGAGCTCTTGAGTGCTGAATGATGAGATACTTTTGACTCACCCACAATGTAAGAGCATTTTTCTGAAATAATGGTTTCTACACCTGCCCTAAGGAGTTATAACTCCCCTTCCCATGTGCCCTCCAGATCCCCTGTTGAAACCAGTCACTGCTTGTACTTGCCAGAGGACCAAAAGTGGGGAGGAACATGATTTTCTATGTTTAACTTTCAGGGCTTTTAGATGATAGAAAGAAGCTCTGGTTCCATACCTTGATCCCATGCTTCTTATTGTCTGCAGTATTAATATTTATCAGGCATATACAGAAATAACTCTGGTTAACAGGGCATAGCAGAGATGAAGGAGAACACCACAATAAGAGAAAAATATAAAACAAAGACAGTGTTTTGAGGTGTCTGAAAGGCTTGTTTTCTTCATGAATACTTGGCTAGTGCGAGGTAAGTCTATTACTTCTGCACAAATGGAATAACTGATGCCAGAATATATTCTGCATCACAAAACAAACTAGATAAAAATCTGAGGAATTCAGATTTGAATAGGCATTATTTTTTTTCTTTGTTTATATCTATGTGAATGTATACTTGCATACAGACAGGGAGGTGTTTAGGGGAGGAAGAAGATGTCACTGTAGTAACTATTTTTTTTACCTGGTACTTCTCAGGTGCTGGAAATTGATCACAACTCCCATGCAGAGGCAGTAGCTTTTCTTCTAACTAAACCACTTTTGCCAGTGCATCAACTCCTGATGCTTACCTTGAGCAATCCAATTCTAGATTTAGTAATTCTTGGCTAATTACATTGAAACAAATGTACCAAAATTGTTTTGACGCCATTATATTGGAGTGTGGGTCTAAGCTTTGACTACAGGGGCTGTGAATGGGATGTTCTAGATGGCATTCAATGTGGGCCGAATGCAGAAATGAGTATTCATGTGTAGGTGCTTCCTGCCTGTCCTCCCCAACCCATAGGCTTACACGTACGTGATTGCTTTTCCGGGTATAGGAGTGGAGAGTATTGTTGGGTTGCTGCCAAGCTGAGGACGCTATTAAAACTGCATTTCAAGGTTTATATTTTGAGTGCTCTTTTATGCAACTTTAGATTTTGGCAGAAATGTTGTAACGTTGGAGAAACGTCTAAAAATAATATTTTGTAATTGCAATGCATAAATCTTTGATAGTGTTACCTTTCAGCTGAGACAGGTACGTTTGCAAAGGGAAACTGAAGCCCTCAGTGCTTCTGGCTACAGCACCGATTCAAATGTAAGGAGAAAAGGAAAACACCTCATTCTCTTCTGAACACTGTTGTTCTTTTTTACTGTCAATATTCCTGTCTGTTATTAGTATTATCTCAAGACCACCTGAAGAAGATGTTAACCATGGCATAGAGTACAAGAACATAGACAAGGAGAAATCAGACAGGATTGAATAAGGTGTCAGAAAAACTGTTAGGGATACGGTCTTTGTCTGTAGGCAAAGATTTAAAGTTTGCACAGCTGAGCTATAAGCAATCAGTGCAAAGCTGGACATGCAGTTTTGGTTCTCAAGACTTCCTTTCTTTGCTAAAGAAAAAGAAGTTCCTAAGTATGCTGATATTTCTGTAATTTAAAGATCAGAATATTCAAATTCTATCTTGAAAATCCTACACATTTTAATCTTCTCTTCTAATGCAGTCTGTATGCTATTGTAAAGGTGTGTTCTGACTTCCTAACAGGGTCCAAAATGCAAATCCCTCTCAGTAAGCCTATTTTTATTCAGTAGAGAAGCAAAACTAATAATTAAACCATTTTTTCTTCACCATCAGTAAGTGGGAAACAAGAGAATACTGGGCAGAATAAGACACCTGCTTATTACGTTGGAAGATATTTTCATATTCCCTTGCTGAGCATATTATGAATAAAGGTTTTTGATAAATTTCTCCAGCCCTATTCAAGTAAAAATTGTTGTCTTCATCCATAGAGTCTCTCCTTTTCTTTTGTCCAGACCTCATATTTCTGTGGTTGGTATAGAGGGCTGTTACTAGAACTCGTATCTAATAAGTTTTCTTTTCCATCATCAAATAACTCTCTAATACCCAGTATACCTAGGTATTTATTTTAAGTACTGTCCTCCATGATCTGTTTTTCTTTCTTTCTTTTTTTTTTCTTTTAACCTGTAAAAGCAGCAAGATTTTCTTTTCTCTCTAGACATGTTCTAACTTCAAAATTTCTGAATTTCCTGCAATTCCTCTGTTGTCAAGCAGCAGCCACCAATCCATAAAGTAAACCAGTCTTACTGATCTTACAACTATTCAGTTGGGAAGACAGAGTTTCAGACAAATGCTGAACACTGATGATTCCTGACAGTAACTGCTGACAAGAAGCAGCTTTGTTTACCTGATTACGTTGGGTAGGTGACGAACCTTCACATCCTTCTTCCACGGTAACAGGAAAGCTGGTGGCCTCTGCTAGTCCTGCAGGAGCTGGCAAGGAACAGAAACTGGAGTAGGTAGGAAAGGTCAAGAAGAATTAAGAGAGGAAGAGCACAAAACTATTATTTTGTCAATGTTCAGATAACATTAAGCGGCAGTAGCTGTGCTGCTGGAAAGCAGAAGTAATGCAGATGGCAGGGAAAGGGTGAACTTTAAGGTCTTGAGAGTAGTTCTTGTAAAACATACAGCAGCTGTTTATGGGTGACTGGTAAAAATGGAGATTTGCCTAGGGCATAGAGCCCTCCAGCCTGGCCGTGTGAAGGCATTATGCAGAAAAGCTGCTTTTCATTCAGTGTCAGGTACGAGCAGCAGATGATGCATAACGTGACGATGCATCATTTATGCTATTGTCCTATGAGTGTTATGAATTCCAAAATGTAAAAAGCACTGTATGACACAAATTGACTTTTTCCACTGGCTGCACTGAAATATGGGACAGAAGCATACTCGAAGCAGGAACGCTAGCTGAGAATCTCACCATCACAAGAGTTTTGTAAATCAAACTAAACAGATCCACACTTCTTAATTAAGCAGAGTAAAATGCAATAGTAAATTCAAAGATTTTTTTAACTTAATGTCTAACTGTTAAGTTAGATATAAAGAGGAGGCATAAATAAATGATAAATTTTTGATTGCTTTGAAAACTTATTTGACTTCTGTGTGCTGTGCTGCTGACAGTGAATGTCCTGAATTGGCCTAACAGATGCGATTTAATGTGGTAAATACCACAACAGCATGTATATTGTTCTGAGGGTGAGGAGGAATGCGGTGTTCAAGATAAAGTGATTCTGTTCACGTGAAAATAAAACCATAATGAAATCTGTTACAAGTTTGTAAGACCTCTAACTGAAGAACACTGAAAGAAAGAAAGAAGGAAACTAAGTTAGTGAATCTGATTTGAGTTTGAAGAATACATACATTAAATATGACCTTGATTTCCTGATGTTGACTATTTCAGTTTCACATAAACCTATGTTTATCTGATGCCTTGCTCCTTGCCTTCTTTCTGCCATATGTTGTACTTTTACGGATGTATATCCACACTTCACACACACACACACAGTCAGGCCACAGCATTTTTTAAGACACCTGAAACTGGCATAGCAAGCAGCAGAGCACATACTTAGCAGCCCAAATTCAGAACTGTGCCTATTCCTCATGCTTCGTGCACACTCTCACTTCAAACAGAGATGTATGTTCCTTATTCAGTCCTTTTCTTCAGGTTGTCATCGTATCTTCTTCTTCAATCTGTCCTGGTGCTCTTGCTCAGGTGCCAGCAATTATAGCTCCTGGCAAGCTCACAAACCTTCTTGCTACCAGCCAGGAGGATGAGTTCTGTCTTCTGAGACAATTGGAAGTTGGCATGAATATTGGTGTTTGGTGCCCTTATGGGTTATTGATATTTGGTGATGTGAAAAAGTCTGCTGTGCACTGTGCGGAAAAGCCAGAGGAATGAACTATCCCATCGTTGTTACCCTTCCTTCACACTTCGCAGGCATTTTGTAAAGCCACATAGGTACAGACATCAGCTGATCTTACAAACAGACAACTGGAGAATATTTTATCCAGAGACACTTACTTGTCATGGTATTTATGCATCTCTTGGAAGAACTTGTAAACAAATCAGGCAACACAAAGCAATGCTTGATGACTTTACATCCACTGGATGCTCCATATGCATTGCCTCTTATATTACCCTAATGCTGGTGGTCCAGCCCCATTTTTGCTCCAGCCTCAGTGGATTGCATGCTTCCCATCAGTGCTCTGCAAAATTAGGAAGGCAGTTTACTTCTGCCTCAAGTATCAATAATTAAGCTGCTTTTTGCTTCTGATCCTTCTCTGCACGCAGAGAACAGATCATATTTCCTGGATCATCACCCCACTTTTTCTCTGCCATCTTTTCCCACCTCTGTTTGAGCTGGCTGCCATCTGTACTGTACAACATATGCTCCCTAATCAGGAGTATCTCCCCTCCAAAATTTGGGATGAATACGTGGCCAGCCGCAGTGTGACAGGTGACAGACAGAGCACAGTGCATATGGGGGACCTAAGGTAAGGAGAACTGTGTGTGCCAAAAAGTCTGGGAGTGCTCATTGTGGGTTTTGATGCTGCACCAGATTGGCTACCCCAGCTCCATGGACGCTCCATGGGAAAATGCAGTGGAGGCTTCCACCCTGAGCATTTGACCTTGTGCTATCCATCTCCTTGGAGAGGAGCAGATGCTCCTTCCTGACGCAGTAATGAGGACCCAGGAAGCAGGCTCGTAGTGCTGAATGCCAGGGCTGACATCCCGCAGCCCTGGGAAGGAGTCCAGTGTGTCTCTTGAATGTGAATAGAAGGCCCCAGGCTGCCACGGTTTTGTTAAATAGATCTCGTTCTCTATGCACCAGACCAGATCTTGCACTTGGAGCGTATCCTTCAGGCTGCTGACAACAGGGTTCAGCAAGCTGAACCTGCAGGATCAAACTGCCCAGGATGCACAGTCAGAGCTTAGGCATCAGGCTGTGCTTTGAGGGAAGGAAAGCTCATCTTTATTCATGATTTAATTAAGAGAGATGAGCCTTTTCAGCCTGTTTTGAATATACATGAAAACAATTATATTTATAAGGCTATCATTCCTTGTATCAGCCCTGTGATTCTGAGCAAAAAGTAACAGTTCCCAATATCCTTGGTGGAATGATTTAATCCATAACAAAGGTCAGATTCCTCTATTCCCCCGTGAGGATTTGAAGTCTGGTACGTCAGGTCTGAATTCTGAACACCGAACAAAAGACACATGAAAAGCCAAAATCCCTCACATAATTTTGCTCAAGCCTTGTTTGAACACAAACCTCTCTACACTCCGGGTTTTATTCATTAAAATAAAGCACACAAAATAACTCTCACCTACTATTATTAATCATACGGATTTGCTCGGGAAAACAAATATACCTGGGCTTTCAGAACAAATCAATTCAGAGGAAGGGAATATTTTGGCTGCCATGGCAGCCCAGAAGAGGGTAAAAACAAACATCTTTGCTGCTGATAGTTTGCAACTGACTCTGCCATGGACCGGTGCTGATGTGTGATGCTATTTTTAAGCAGCAATTGTTTAATCACTTCTGTTCCCCTGGGCTGAGGTTAAAAATGATGTTTCTGGAGCACTTTGTCTACAAGCAGGTAGAAGTAATTTGATCTCATCCCTTATGGCTGCAGAGGAGCTGGAGCTGAGTGACGCATCGGCCCCACACTTCACAGAGAAACCAAATATTGAGCAGAACTGAGAGTGCGTTGATCATGACATCGAAGTGGCATAATGTCACTGAGTGATCTGCTATGAAACATACTGTCTACAACACAAAAGGGAAGAGCTTGCTTAAAGCTCTATATTGTTTTCTGGCTTCCTGCTTTTTGCTGCAGAGTTAACTCTTGGGGCTCATGTAGCCACCTTAAGTGAAAGGGACAGATAGTTTTCAAGGGCATGTGTAATTGTATGTAAGTATTTTGAGTATTTCTGAAATTGTTTATTGGACTTGCTGCTGGTTTGGAATAGCAGACAGCTCTATTGCTGACTTCTGGGGAAATCAGAGTTAAATGTAGACAGGTTTACCAGGAAGAGAGCGTGCAGTGTCTCACCAGCTAGATCTGAATTGCAGCCTCCTTACAATTCATTACAAAGAGCAACCATATCTCTAGATGTGAACTTTCACAGCATACCTGGACCTTGTAATACAGAAACAATTCCAGTTCTTAAGGCTAGAAGCAGCGAGTCTCTGGTGGAAAAGTCTTCATTTCTGCCATGTGAAGATATTTGCTATGCAGAAGTGAGAGCTGCTCTTTGTAAATCAACAGTATTATTCAAGCAAGAAACTTGACCTGGGAGTTAGAGGGAACACTTAAACCACAAGCACATAGAGTAATAGCCCAGCTTCACAGATGTCAATGGGAATTTTGGTATTGACTTCCATAGGGCCAGGATCTCACCCATATCTGCATAGATGATTAATGGCTCCCCTGCCTTTCAATATCCTCTCTGGCTAACAATAAATTATCTCTGCCAGTGATTACTTTTAAAATGTAGCTCATAAAAATGCTTGTGAAAAGCAAATAGTTTTGCCTTTGGGACAGACTATATTAAAGAAAACACTGGATATTCTTGAAATCTTCCCCAGATGGATTGCCATAGGGTACTACATGATCTTCTTGCCTCCATTTCAAATAATCCTTTTGTTTGTCCTACCGTAGTGTTAGCCTTGTAGATTTTTCAGAGAGAAAACCTTTCCATCAAAGTGCATTTAATATGTGTGTTAGCTAAGTGGTTTTGCATCCTTCTTTGTTTATTGCTTTGCAGAGATACTTCTGTTTACTTAGAGAGAAGACATAAATAAATCGCTGGCGTCTGTTACTTCTTTTTGCAGACACATGTACCCCTAAGAAATAATGAACAGTACAAGCTGATGTGGGGAATCTGTTATTGCAATTTTATTTTCATCATCTGAAAGTATTGGCCAAGTGCCAGTATGGGGATGCATGTTGCTAGAAAGAAAAAGGCCCAGTGATCAACTAGTAAATGAGTCCTCATTTTGACAGCTGCAGCACAGCTTCATTCAATAATTCCTCTGTGGGACACTTGCTATTTACCTCCTATTTCTGTCAGATAAGTGATTCCTGCCTTTCCCTCCCTCTTTTTGAATGGAATAAGCTTTTACCATAAACTGAAGTAGGATTTCACCAGAACTCTGAATTCCCACCTGCTTCCACTGCTAGCAAGTTTCTCTTTTCTGTTCTTTTCTTAAGTTACCATTTCTACACTTTCTTGCTTCCTGTGCAATTTACTCACTCTTCTTTAACCTCTTGTATTCTTATTCAGGGGATGGACACAGGGTTATCACTGCATACAAAGCTTCTGAAGGTATTCTGACAGACAAAGTATAAACTGCGACATAAGTGTTGTTTTCCTGACTTTGACAGGATATTACAGGAATATTCAGACTCTTCTGGGACTCCAGGAGTGACTTCCACGCTCTTTACTAAGAAAATCATTATTTAAAGCAATCCTTTGTTCCTTATCTGCTAAATATTTATCCACAAATATACTTTCTCTCTCATCCTGCTGTGATTTTAAGTCTTCTAAGACTTCTTAGAGAGGAACAATTGAAAGCTTTCCAAACGGAGACTCATGGAATCATAAAATCATTAAGATTGGAAAACATCGCTGAGATCAGAGAGATCACAAGTCCAGTCATCAGCCCATCCCCACTATGCCCTCTAAATCATATCCTTCAGTGCCATGTATCCCCCTTTCTTGAAAAGCTGACAGTAATTCCAACACCTCTCTGGGCAAGAAGAACAGCTGAGCCCCATTATTCCTGCACATGAGAAGAGTTACTGAGGAAAAAAGACTTGAGAACAACAGGGCCATATTCACACCTCATGATAAGACCTGCAAGAGCAAACTCAGCACCTCAGGCCAGGTCCCTCACAGCCACACACCTCTGCCTTTTTTGATACTGTTCCAATGTCAAAAAATTTCAAAGCCCTTGAAGCTATTTTTCACTTGATTTTAGATGTTGCCTAATACTCAGTGTCTACTTCTGTCTGAGTGCATAGCCTACTGCTGCCTTTCCTTGAGTAAGACACGTAGAGCCATAGAGAACTTCTCAGTTTAATGAAGTGAGGACACGGATGAACCAGTACCACTCCAACAAGGCATCAGTTTATCATGAAAGTCTTTCATGCCTGTAGCTTTCTCCTTTTTCTCCACTACCCCTGCATGTGTCCTCATTCCTGGTAAAGAACAGAAATGAGCTGAACTTCAAACCAGGGAAAGTCAAAATCACTTTATAGTAAGAGTCATTCTGCAGTTTCGAATCATAGAATCATTTGAATTGGAAGAGACCCTTAAAGATCATCTGGTCCAACTCCCCTGCAATGAGCAGGGACACCCACAGCCCCATCAGGTACTCAAAGCCCCGTCCAGCCTGACCTTGGGTATCTCCAGGGATGGGGCATCCACCACCTCCCTAAACAACCTGTTTCAATACCTCATTCTGAGGATGGACTGAATGTAATGCACAGAGCCACGCTGTTCCCATCTGTGTGCTCACACAGATAGCAGTTCTACCTGCTCTGCTATAAGGAATAAGAAGCTATATAAAGACAAATGTGATCTTTTCTTAGAAGGTGAATTTGAATTTTCAATATCTTATTGTTCCATTCAGCGTCACTCACTGTGTTTTCTCATTTCTAGCTCTCCTTCTCCTCCATGTAGCAATTTTTGAGTTTCATCATTATTCCATCAAGTGACATGAAAGAGTAAACACTGTGGTTCTCTAACAACATTAACAGAAGAAGCCTGGAGGAGTTAACCCCTCAGAGGATTTCTGCCCCGATGTGAAGTGTGCTGTAACATAACTATACCTCTTAATTTTTTTTTTTTTATATCACGGATGACTTTTTTCCCTGCACTTTCCTTTACCCCTTCTGCCACCCATCCACCTCCTTTCCTCACACTCCACAAGCACTCGCAGACATAAGATGCTGCACAAGTACGCTTATACACGTGCTGTACTGCAAGACATCCCATCCCACAGCATTTGCAGCACAACATGAAAAGTTTTGCGTTCGTAAAACTTCCCATTTTTCACCCGCTCTTTAAAAGACAGCTATGTTTTCCAGTGTGAGTAGGTGCCTGAAGAGTAACCTTAATTCCATCCTCTCAGTGGGTATTTGACACCTCGAAGGTTATATGTGAACTTTCATTAGCTGTGAAGTACAGTGTTTACTACAACAACAAAGAGCAGACAAAGGGACAATCTGTTTTAGTACTTGGTCAGTGACAGAAAGACAGAATGCTAGAATAACTTTATATTCCTATTCTTTAACTATGCACCGCAACTGATTACTTTTTTCTTTTCTGATAGTGTATATGAGTTGATGTCTTTTTTTTGAGAGAGATATTTCATCGCAAGTAACAATTTCAAATAGTTCCTATTCCTTAATTCAGTTGGAAAAGTAATATTCTGCTTTGAAAAAATGCATTTTACCTAGAGAATACATCAATTTAAGTCGCCTCTTTTAAATAACTTAAGTCACCTCTTTTAAATAACTTACATTTAGCACTAGTATCTCCGTATATACACAGTTCTCAACAAGACAAACTGTTGCAATATAAAGACCGATGGGCTCTATGTCAATCGCCGTTACTACCCTGTGTGAGATCTACTTTTATTGGAAGAGCTGTTTGTTTTTAAGGTTTCAGGCTCCCTTTCCCCCGAAGGATTTTCAGCTTTCTGCCGAAACCATGATTTGAGGAATAGCCTATGGGGGGCACTCACGTACTGCAGACAGATCCTTCTCTTCCCAAATCGCTCAGACGGTGCTCCGCTGAGATGGGGCGGATCCTGGGGCGCATTTTCACATCACCTTTTGTAGAGAGAACAAAAGTGAGCAAAATAAACTGAAACTTTTTTTTTTTTTCCGCAGCCTTACTATTCCCTGACGAAATACTTAAGTGATATTAAAAGGTGCGTTTAAGTAACATTCGAAGCCTCATTATGCTAAAAGTGTAGAAGTGTCGCCTCAACGTGGAGTTCGTCTGCATTTTTTTACGTTCTAAACAAGGCATCTTGTACATTAGGTTTCGATAGCAGGTGCAATTATTATTTGCTCACCGAGTTCCTGGGATCGTTTAAACATTAATGAGAGTAACATTCTCTGTTCGCTCTTTTCTGGAGTGAAACAATTACTTAATCAAATCACTTGTGATCCTATTTATGCACTTAGTACAGTGAAGGAAATGTTGCTTACTGCCATAGTCATGGCTGTTTCCATTTGCACTTTTACCATACAGCCTTTATCTGATGGCAAAATCCTTGTACCAGGTGCTCCTTTGTTTAATCTCTTTTGTGATTAATAAGATTTAGCTCAAAATCAGAATGAAAAATGCCCTATGGCACCTGGCTGTCATCACCCAATAACGTGCTTTGAGGCAGTGAGGGAGGGCTCTTTTAATCCATAAGTTTTCAATCCAACGCATTTTGGATGAAAATACTGTAAAAGGGAATGTGATAGCTGTCTGTATGATAATTTTCTCCAAGTGGCAAATACTGCTGCTTTCTCCTAAAGGAATTGCTAAAGGAAGTTTGAATAGTAAACTTTTATGCACACACACATGCTTGTCCAGGCAGCAGTGATGCTGACACAACGCAATCGGGCTGCAGAGGCTGACATGATGTACAAGCAGCCGTGGGGCTAACCTCTGTGCAACTGGCAAATGTAGCTTCTCTGTAGAGGAAAACGTTATACAAGAAAGAAAGGAAGGATTCAGACAGGCTTCTTCAGTTGTGCATATGTCCATCTTTGACTAAGATGGAGATATTGTATCATCAGTTTGTAACACTGATGAACTGAAGGTTGAGAAGGTATATTTGGGATGCAAAAGGCCATTTCCCCTGGGAAAAACACCTGTAATTTAATCACATAACAATACATGAAAATTAAAAGCATGAAAAATATTGAAGACCTATGAAAAATCTGAAATACGAAATGATAGCAGCACTGTGCTCCAAACACAGATAAAACTTCACATTTTGATAAAAAAAATAAAAAAGTCATTATAATTGATTTTATGGCCATAAGGAGAAGTGATTTATGTATTTCCAGGACATGTTAGATAGCCATGAGCTTCCCAAATCTGTCATACACTGTATCACGTATCATTTTTTTTAATCACGATACTCTGCACAATTGTGCATTGTCATAACAGGATCTTTTTTCAGTACTTATTACAGAGTATGATCTCTCTCTGATTTCAATAGGAGAGTCTTAAGAAAAGACTAGTTTTTAAAGTATTACTTCTAGTTTCTGGATTTTTAGCAAATAGCAAATAGGTGTTCCTGGAGAACAGTAAAATACAGAAACCTAATAGAAGATTGTGGAAATGGATAATGACTTCTGTCAAGTTACATTATGCATTATGTATTATTATTATTTAATCATTCTCTATCACTGTGAAAGATTTCACTAGTTTACTCCTGATGCTGTGTTTAGGAAATAAAAGAGACAAATAAACCTGTGTACTTTACTTCACAATGCTTACATGATGAAATTGAAAATTTCACACATTAGTTGCATTGAGATATAATATATATATATATATATGTAAAAAAAAAAGTGTTGTCTTCCTTAGGCAATTTTCCTATATATTTCTGAATACATCCAATGTCATACATTATTAAACTGACCCAAAGTTACTGCTGGTGGGAGTGGTTACCTCTGTCACCCCTCAGTAGTACCATAGGGATGCTGTGGTGTTCACCCCTCAGTCATTTCAGTAACTGGATCTTCAGTATCAGTGATGTAGAATACTTACATTTTAATAATAAGCACATGCTCATGGGCATGCGTGAGAAGAAGTCAAAGTGTACAGTGTCTTGGAAACTCACATTTTATTCAACAAAGGTAATTTTATTATGGTATTCATAATTACTTGGGGGTGATTTGGAGAGAAAAATAGATTGTATTAGTTAATATGCCATGCAATGTTAACACAAGTTTTACCAGGTCAGTTTGAAAGACATTTGACCAGATACTTTTCTTGCTTTTTCCTACTGTTAAGCATAAGCATAAGCTTAACAGTAAGCTTATATGAGCTTTTCATAGCATAAGCTGTGAACATTATTTTGGGGATGAGGGCTTTCTGCTCTATTCATTAGAAATATACTCGATATCTCCCTGCATTCTCAAGCAGCACCTCTGAGCTTACCAGGGTGCCATGTAAGAAATTTAGCCCCATTTTTGCATGAGCAAATTTATTAATTTATTGGGTAATAAAATAATGGTGAAGCACAGCACTCTTCTGAAAAAAATGTTCTCCTTTTTTTTTAGCAAAATTGTCCTTTAAACCAACTCCAAAAGGTGATGAGCTCTTTTCTGTTCTGATAACTTTTATGAGCCTATTTTTTATGAGAAACAAACCTTGTAATCAGCATTAAGATTGTAGAATCATGGAATCACAGAATCGTTTCAATCATGAAGGATTTTTAAAAGTCATCTGGTCCAACTCCTCTACAGTGAATGGGGGCACCTACAGCTCCATCAGGTGCTCAGAGCCCCACCCAACCTGACCTTGAATATCTCCAGGAATGGGATACCACCACCTCTCCCGGCAACCTGTTCCAATGCCTCGTTACCCTTACTGTAAAAAACTCTTCCCTGTATCTAATCTAACTCTTCTCTCTTTGAAACCAATTCCCCTTGTCATATCAACCATTTCCTTTTGTCCCATTTATGTCTTTGCAGAAGCTTACCTGGATAATAGCAAAATGTCCCTTTTCAGATGCAGACCTCTGGGCGCTGTGAGCCATGAGCAGGGGTTTTGCTGCTTTGTCTTTAGCCGCCGTGCATCAGCTCATTGCATCTCACCTGAAGTACTCCATGGTATTGTAATGTTCCATGGGCATTTATAAGCAGAATGATACAACTGAACACCTTTACGAGGTGGAGATTGGGAATACATAGATCGGGACCATGGCTTTTGTGTTTAGAAGGTTTTTCTTGTTCCATTTTTTGGTCATATTTCTGTGGCAGGGTTCCACACTGATCCATTCTCACACATTTTCTTTAATACCTCCCAGTTTATGCTTTAACACCATGCCAAAATGTCTTGAGCGCCAGGCAGCGATTTCCATCCATGGCACTCAGTGTGCAAATATACAGCAGCTCACACATGAAGAACTTTTCCAGCAGCAGCTGAAGATGCACATTCAGAAAGTCTTTAGCAATGAAACCACTGTTGCACTGCAGTAATGAAAAATTCCTTTAGGGATGTTTTCTCTGCTAGGGACAGCTTGTAATGCAAAGTTGTGAATTTGGACAGGATGGTTTTTTGTGGACTTTTTTTTCTAATCTCAGGTTTTTCTTCCTTCTTTCTGCCCCTGGGTCAGCGGCTGCCTGGCAACTTTTCTCTGACTGGTGGGCCAGGGCAGGACATCCAAATGCCTTCAGCCCTGCTGCCAGCACGGTCCCCTAGCAACCTCTGCAAAGGGCTGAGCATCGCAGCGACATTGGCACTGCAGGAACTGTTGGGTGACAGAAGTCACCTCCCCACCTGTGATGGGGAATAAATTAGTAAAGCCATAAGGCAATTTGCAGTGAGGCAATTGAGGTAGCTTCACAGTGCCTAATGTCAGAATTACCTTTGGCTGGTAATTAATATTCCCGTGTTGTGTTACGCCAGTGAGTACGAACGATTGGTTCTACTTTGTTTAATTTATCTCAATAAGAGATTTCATAATATTCTATAGCTTGATGAATTCATTTATTTACCCTGTCAGCGTTAATTTCTCTGATTAGGAGGAAGGAATTAGAAAGTACCATAGGAGGAAACAGATCTCTAACAGCACTTTTAACTTTGGATTTTCTCTTCAGCAGCAGTTCATTCTAGTTTCTATATAACTCGAGGTTGTAGTGAAGAGAAGACATTGAGAAACACTCAATTCTTCTTCAACTGCAAATATTGCAACAATATCCAGCTCAAAGCTCCTGGTTCTTCTTTGTTTTTTTTTTCAGTTGTGAGGTATAGGAAATACATGTTATAGACCAGATTATCATTTAAAGAGTTTGAATCATACATGCCCATAGATACTGAGTTGGATTATTTCTCTGGTCACTTCATTAAACAACGTTAGGTTTACTCTTAGAAGATATGCATGTCAGCTTTTATACAGAGAAGCTCTTTGTTGTTTAATTGGAACTGAAAAGGAGACACGGGACATCCCCCTGGTCCTGTGTATTTGCACTGCCATGCTCAAGTCGTCCAACTCAATCACACCATTGTGACTTCATAGCCAGTGATGTTCAACAGAAATGAAACAGGGAATGATTTATCAAAGGTCAACTTCTATTTGTTCAACAACCTGCATTTTAAAAGCAGGCTTCTGGGATAATTATTGCTTCAGTGCTGGCTTAAAGCATGCCACATTTTTAGGCCTCAATTTGACAAATGCTTACTTGCAGGTAATTGCACTTTTTAATCATAATCCTGACTGCGTATGTCACTTTATTTCCTGTAAACAAGGAAACCATTGACTTTTATTATAAATGTTATTGAAATATTTTAATAAGTTTAGGTGAATGTGGGATCTGCAGTACTAAAAGCAAGATCAATTAATTTTTCAAATGATAATGTTCTAAATGAGTACTGTATCGTGAAAGAAAATCATTCAATAGCACTGAGGAGTGTTGTTAGATAAATACAGAATAAGACCAGAAAGAAGTAAATTAGAAATAAGGCATCATATGGCTGAAAATAGGATTTCTGTTGAGGTGTTTTTAGGGGAAAAGGTGGTAACCCATGATACCAGATAACAAGTAACATTTGGGTAAAAGCATGGCTACTTGTAACTGTGCATACCTTCAGGCTTTTGCAGAACATGAAAGAGGTGGGGGTGGAAGGAGGATAGTTCACTGGTACTAGGTGGTAGATGCCCCATCCCTGGAGACACCCAAGGTCGGGCTGGATGGTGCTCTGAGTACCTGACTGAGCTGCGGGTGTCCCTGTTCATTGCAGGGGAGTTGGACCAGATGGCCTTAAAAAGTCCCATCGACATCAAATCATTCTGTGATCCTGAGATTTTTGTAAAGATACTTCCATAGCCCAAGAACATGGCAACAACAAACTTTTCTGCACACCCCCGTTTCCTTATACCATGTGACAGATATGGCTCATGGAAAAAGTCACTGATTTTAAGCAGGATTTTCTGACAATTTGGAATTTTACGGTTCTCCTGTACAGATTTTCTCACTGTGTTTTCTTCACTGAGAACTAGAATCCTGCTCAGTTATTGTCTTGTATATACCGATTGACTACAAGGGAATTATGTGGGCTCTGTGGACAGTAGATAAATGCAGAATTTGATCCAACTGGATTTTTCTCCTCATCTGTAAATTGTATGGAGTACTGAAGCTACCAGCAACCCACTGTGAGTGTTGCCAGACTGACCCCATAGCAGTCACTGGGGCCAGGATGGGGCTTTTCCCTTCTTGGGCAGCAATATTGTAGAGCCATTCCTCCATATCAGCAGAAACAATTACATTTTTCATGTTGTTCCTGGGTTGTGCGTTGCTCCTTCCCCCATCGCTTGGTCTTTCTGCCCCTTGAAGTTTCTTGGCTGTGTCACTTCATATAAAAAGCATTAGGTTCCATGTTGGGGAATATAAACATGAAGTTAAAAGGACTGAGGCTTTTCGTCTTGAAATGTAAAGGTCTCAGCAGTCAATTTCAGCACCTTGCTGTCCTTGGAAAAAATTCATATCTGAGGGTGACGTGAAAGCTTTAGCACCTCTCATCTGGCAAAGGGATCGGATTAAATAAAATATCGTAGAACTGAGATAAGCAAAGCACAGTTGTGTTGTGTGACAATTTCAAGGTAATACACTTATTTAAAGCAGAAGTTATGATTCTGCTGTGGAGAACAAACTTGAATTGTGAGCGCAGGGGAGGGTCAGGTTGGACATGAGTGCTGGCCCAGAGCAGAGAGGGCTGGGAGGAGGCCTCATGGCAGCTATAGCTCCTCACAGGGTGCAGAGGGGCCACTCTGAGCTCTGCTCTCTGGCAGTGACAGGGCCTGAGAGGACAGCGTGGGGCTGTCTGTTGGGGGTTAGGGAAAAGTTCTGCCCCAGAGAATGGTGTTCATGGGGCTGCGGCTCAGGGCAGTGAGCTCAGCCCCGAGATGCTGGAGCTCAGAGGCTATCTGTACACCGCTCTCAGCCATAGGCTTTGGGTGATGCTGTGGGGACAGGGGTTGGATTTGATGATCCTTATGGGTCCATTTCAACTCAGAGTATTCTATAATTCTACAATTTTACGACTCCGTGATTCAGCGCCCACTGGGATCAACTTCAAGGTCCACCAGCAACCAAACGTGAAGTCTGCTAAAAACGCTTCAGGTGACAACTAAACCCCACGCACCTCCTTCCTCGCGCTACTTCCCTCCACCTCAGCACCTTGACAAGCCAGGGAGGACGCGTGTTTATCCACCCTTTTTCCGAGTCACCTCAGACAAAATCTGGCCTGCGGATTAAAAAAAATCAAGCTTTTCACATCCTCCACAAGCCCCCTCCCCGTTCGCTCCAACGCCGGGCGCTCCGCGGGGCGGGGAGCGGGGCGGGCCGAGGACGGGAGGCGGAGCGCGGCTGTGCGGACCGGCGGCGCCCCGCGCTGCCCGCTCGCTGCGTGCGCTCGGCGTTGAAAAGTGCCGGAGCGGCTGCGGCTCCCGCAGAGTCCCCCGGCACGGCGGTGTTGTCGCCATCTCTCAGCTCCCGTCGATCCGACAGCGGGCAGAGCTCCTCCGCGATGTCCGCGTTCCTCCTGACTCTCCTGGCAGCGCTCTGGGGATTACCGCCCGTCGCGGAGGTGCTGGCAGCGGGAGCCCGCGGAGGTGAGGGTTTAACTTCGCTCTGGGGTTGGCGTCTTGCCCACGCACGGGGAGTTTGCGGGTGGAGGGCTGAGTGGCTGCGGGGGAACTTGGGGGAGTTGAGTCGGCGATGCTCGGAGCTCCCGTGAGGAAGCGTTAATGCGGAGGGGTCGGTCCTGAAGTGCGGCTGAAGTTCCCTCCGGTGACGCTGCCGCCCGCATCGAGTCCGAGCGTTCGGGCTGCGGGCAGCGCCAGAAGTTGCAACTCCTCCTTTCCTTGAGCGAGGCTCCGAGCAAAGCCTCAGCTGGGTTTTGGAGAGGTCTCCGTGTTCTCATTTTCCCCGGGGAGGTTGGCGTGGAGTGGAGGTAGCGGATCCCTTGTGTCTCAGGTGTGCGGAGCTGCCTCGGGTTTCTTCCCTCGGTGCTAATCAGAATGCGGGCTGAAGTGCTGCTGGCAGCCCTTTCCCTTCCCAATTGGACGCGGCTGCACTGAATGCTGTCGTACCTACAGCGTGCCGAACTTAGCTTCGTTTTAGCAGGCACGCAGTTCTGCCTAACGTTCAACCCTCACCACTAGATATCCAGCTCCTCTCCATCGCATCCACACCACCTACCAAAGTGTTTACGAACTGCTTTGCAACTCAATGGGAGGAGCGCAGGGGGCTCTGGCTGCTCGCTTTGGGGTGAGCTTTCGTTCTTCAACTCCCGAACCCCTCCGGTCCTTTCCCATCCAGCTATCGAAGCTGCTCAGGTGACTCGGGCAGCAGAAACGAGAAGCAACCGGCTGTCGGAGAGGGAAGTGTTGTTGCAGCATCCCAAACTTGCGTGTTAATAGCAATGCTGCTTTGTAATTATGAGATTAGTGCGAAGGAACGAAGGTAGTGTTGGGTTTACTGGCACCTGGGCAGTATGCTCAGCCATAGGGGAGAGGTTCTTAGAAAACCTTTCAGCTTTACACAAGGTATCTATGCCTTACTTCTGTCTGGGAAGATTCGTGGTTGTGGCGGTGTTGTTTGATGGAAAACGTTTCAAGAACTTTCTGTGATATTCACAGAATGGTCAGATTATACTTCAGTAGCTGTAGCCCTGTATCTGATCTCATGAATAAGACTCTAACTTGCAAACATCTTGCAGAATTGTTCTGGAAACTGATTTGTCATCCTATCTCCTTTGATGGAGATAAGGAAATATTTCTGAATATTAATTTTGTTTTGTAAATTTTACTTCATTTTCCCCATATCTCGTTTTCATTACCTCTCTCTGACTTAATGTTTCACAAAAAAGAAAGAAACGTGTTGTCAGCTTACATTTCGATCAATCCTATCTTAAAAGACAGCATCCCTGTAAAGCATACCAGCCCAAAAAGTGGGATAAATCAAATTTGCTTAGAATCAACTAACTCATCATATCATAATGTCACGTCTTATCAAAACTGAGTGGAGTACAAATCAAGACTTAAAAGGCATTTTGTTAAAAAAAGTCTAATGGTCTCAACATAAAAAGGTTGAGGCATCCAGACAGCAAATTACATTTGCACATCAGATAAACTTCATGATATACTGCTAAAATTATTGACCATACCAGGCTGATCCTCCTTCACGGGAAGAAATTCTGAGGCACTGAAGCATGCGAGGTTTAATGTATGTGGAAGGCACTGAAATTTGGAATGCACTACGGTTCACCACTGGTAATAGAGAATTGGGAGAATGACATGGATTGTGTTAATAGCACTGGCGTGGTAGCCATGGTAATGCTAAATATTAGTGAGTGTTGTAGGGAGAAGTAACACCTATTAGACTGGTGGATGATTTTAGGAAAGAAAGGAGGAAGAAATAAAAATCTCACTGAAGTTTGAAGTAATGAAACCTCTTCTCTAGGTTTGCAGTTGACTGGGAGAATTTTATTGTCAGTTGTCCTTAGCTGGGTTACAAATGCTTTATTTTAATGTGCATAAATAAAAGGAAGGAAAAACAATGTGGAGAAAGAGGTGAAAAGAAAGTGAAGTAAAATAGTTTGGGGAGGGGAATACCGCAGGGAAACTGATGAGGATAACAGTTGCATTATGCCACTTCAGTCATGAAGTACAACTTGCTTTTTGGCACTTCAGTTGATCTCCTCCTGAGGAAACTTGCAGCTCCCTGGCAAAGAGGCTGTAATGGTTTCACTAAGGAGCTTGAGAAACCGCAGTGGAGCTTCACAAGTCCAATCCCAGCACTAGGGTTGGGAGCCCTGTAGGACTTGTCCCCAAGGGTTTGCAGGTTTGGTCCTCTACTGAGTGGAGAAATGTTGTCTGGGAACTCAATGCTTGCTGAATGATGGGGTAGCACACATTCAATCAATATTTTGGGGTGATTTTAAGCTTTTTTTAAGAAGGGAAGACAAACCTTCATGAAAGTACTTCTCTCTGGATTTGTAGTCTCCAAAATGTCAACCTTGGTTCCACTTAGCAGAGAATTTACTGTTTTCACAGTGTCCTTTGACCACGTTTAAGTAAAGGCTGGAGATAAATTACTCTGAGCCTGAGAACTCTGTTCCTAGGTTCAGCTGATGTTAATTTGGATTACTCACCTGTTAGCAGAATGAAACCAGGTGAAATCAATCTGTCTTCTCCTGATGGTGATTGCTGGTGGCCTTCCTTCTCCATCAAGGTGTCACAGTGAGCAGCTAGGTATACTGGGAGGTTTGGCAGTGAGCTCCTTATTAGCAGCAAAATTCTTGAAGCTGAATGTTCTAAATGCTGCTGCACTTCACCATCCTGAGTTCTGACTTAGCAATCTGTTGGGAAGTATTCCCTTAAAGACCTTTTTCTGTGCTGTACTATGGAGCTTGTTCTCACACTTAATGCCACTTGTGTGTCTTGAACACATGTGCAATATTAGTACTTATTACCTATGAAAGAAATACTTCCAAGGTCACAGTGACTTTCCTATTTATTTATGCTGAAGAACAATGCTGCAGGAGGCATGTTCTGCTATTAAGAACTTATCTGTCATGGGAGAGGCAAAATTACAGGGAAGGGTGAAAATATATCAAGGAATTTAGGACAGTAGTTAGAAGGATGTGCAATAAGAAGTAATTAAGGGGAGAAATCGTGAGAGACTTCCACAAGTGCAATTTCAGTTTTATAGGGCAGTCGGTGATGTATGTTTGTTCTCGATTGGGTATATGATTGCATGAACAAAATCCTGATGATCCTGGAGACTGAGCAAGCCATGTGGTTATCCCTGAAGTGGTGCACATGTTCCCTTTTCTAGTTTATTTTTAGTTTACTTCAATGATTTTGGAACTCTAGGTTAATAAAAGGAAATAAGTGTTGCAAATGTACAGTTTCAAACTGTAAGACATTACCCTTTTAAACAAGATGCTTTCTATGAAAGGACTGTATGTAAACCTGTCCTGTAGCAAGCCTTTTACTCATTTATCATAGAGCATTGGCGAGTTCTCCTGCAGGTTGAAGTAGCTAAGCTGCAAAGACTTGTGGAAAATCTCACTTCATGCAGTAGCTTTTTTTTTTTTCTGAAGTATTATGTGTAAACTTAAGTCTGTGTGTGTATATATATGTACCTTTACATTCACACTGATCCCATCTTACTTAAAACGTGTGGCAAAATTCATGATGACTTCAGTGATACAAGAGAGCAGCTCAGAAGTGCTTGCTTCTGTGGAGCTCTGTTACGTTCATTTATCTTCTGTCTGGAGTTGAACTAAACAGGGTTTTCTTTATCCTCCTATTGATTGTAGAGGTTGTAGGCAGTTTTTATTTAAGAATTTAGAGTAATGGTTATGCGTAGAGACGCAGGAATGCTAGTTAGTAGAACACTGGTTGTGTTACTTTAGCGTACTTTGAGTCATGTCGTCTCATAGTTTTAATGTATTAATCTGTCTTTAATAGTCACAATTTTTCAAATGTAATATTGTAAAAAAATTACCACTAAAATGACTTCCTTATGCACTTGCTCAAAACATTGATATTTTACCACTGTTTATAATTAAACTTGAATATTTTTATGCAGGTAATGACTGTTGAGGCTTAGTATGAGTTTGGGTTAAGTGCAGAGAGTGTAGCACTAGGTCCTAGATTTGAGTGCAATTGGAAATTAATTGGGTTTTCGAAATGTAATTACTTAATGACTACATACCTTCCATCCAACCCACTAGTGTGTTGTAGTTACGCAAGTTGTTTTTGGACTTAAATTATCTGTAAGCAATGATGAACATAATTTACTGAATAGTTGTATTGTCTAACTGTTTTTCATGGTGATAATAGAAATTCCCAAGGTGCACTGAATTTTCTAATGCAGTGAAGCAAAATCTTTTTATTTATCTGGCTTTGTTACTGTATGTCAGTACTTCCCACCTATAATGTCAGCATGGAATTGGACTGGGGCTTTTTGAATTTTTTTTGTCATGAACCCTTCCAATGTGAGGATAGAGTTTGTGACACTTAAAATATGACTGTCCCTTTAGCAACAACACTGTTCTCCACCAGATTGTAATAAGTTGTAGTTGTGTTAATACCCAAACACCGCTGTATATAGAGTACTAATAGGTAACAGGGCTTCAAAAAGATGATGTAATGCCTGTCTCAAAGTGAGAGACACCAAGTCTTATTTCTCTTCAGTAAGAAGTAGAGTTAAATTTTCTGAGATGGGAAAGTAGAGATTATGGTATTAAGAGTTCTAGATGCAGTACACTGTGTTCTGAAATGTACTTTCAATGTCAGCCGATGTTCCTAACCAACTCGTGTGTGGCTTTCTGCTGAATAACATGGCCTTCCAGAGGAGCTGAGCTGTTGAAACACAGCTTCATTTCAGAAGTAATGTATGTCCTTTTTCTTTGCAAGATTGATGCATTTAGAATTATCTATGTCCTTATTGTCAGTAGGACATTCCGTGGTAGCTTCTGTGCGTGACTCTACTGAATGACTGTGCTTCAAGTGTGATTGGGTAAGTGCTTTAGAGACAAATCTTGAACTCTGAGAATAAGAAACATGTATAATTTCTCAAGGTTTCCACCAACACGGAGTTTTATTTAGTAGTAGTTCAGAAGCTTTGCTGTTTTTTTTTTTTTCCTTTGAATGAACAAAGGAATCTTGGAGAGTGAAAACATGCAGATTTGTTCTCTCAAATAGTCATACGATGATATATTGGAGGGGGAATAGACCATGTGCAAGACAAATGCTGATGCAATGCTTTGCAAATGCAGGATTTCTCCTGTGGGCTGTTTTGTCAAGGATGAATTCTTCTGCTCTCATGAGCACACGCTCCAGCAAAACAAAAAAAATACTCAGTTTTCATATAATGCTTTGTGATTTCAATTTGCCTATCTGCAAACTAGCAAAATAATTGTTAACAGCTTTTAAAATGCAGTTTTGATATTGTCAGATAGTTCAGGCTGCCACTTATTCTACTGCTATTGGTGGAGAGCACTTGAATTTGCACCTGTTGCTTTTGTAATACGCTGTCAAGCGTTTTCCTCAAGTGTGATTTTTCTTTTTTAAACTAATTTTCAGGCACTGAAAGATGTACCCAAATAGTACTATCTGATATCCTTCCAGCATACCTCATTAGAGTGATGCTGTGGTGGCATGCAGGTATAAAAAATGCATATAACAAAGTAAAAAATACAAGGAGATCACAAGAAAATTGCAGCAATTTTCTGGCTGATAGATAGGCTTCCCAAAACACCTCCATCTTTTTACTTGAAAGTGTTATGAATGCAAAAGAAGAGAGAGCAAGGTAAGTTCATCACAATTCTTTTGCATATGCAAACACTGATTTATTTGGAGTATATTGATATTTGTGTAAAACTGTGTGCTTATGAAAGGGAAGAATACTGTTTAGCAGTGAAACTTCTCCAGAGAAGAATGGCTTTTCTATTTGATAGCATAGTAAAACAAATCAAGACTGTAGACCTGAGCTAACACAGCTGAAAACAATGTATTGTCTTTAGTAGTAATAGGGTCAGGATTTAGGAAGGTAGGGAACTTTGGATCACTTCATTTAAAATATCACTGAAGAATCTTGTTTGGAAGACAGGATATTATTTTTTGTTTTGTTTTGTTAGAGATTTTGTGCAAAAAAAAAAAAGTTATTTCTTGCAGTATTTTTATTCCAAACTTAGGTTCACTTCTGTTTGGGATTCTTTTATTGAGCCCACTTTATATTTTAAAAGTCAATTTGGGAAATACTTGGGTAAAATCATGATTGCTTTTCTAGAGGACTATTACAAGCGGAGAGAATGAGTTATTTCATCAATTAGTCAACATAGCATTTATTAAAATTGAATATTTCTCACTTAAGGGGAAAAAAAAATCACTTGTTTTGGGGAGATCACCTTTTCCTGAGGTGAAAGAAACAGACAAAATTCCAGACAGATCAGTGTGCTGATTTGTGTGGTCTGCTACTTGGAAACTGTTAGGTTATGGGTTGGACTTAGTTCTGTGTGATGCAGACAAGGCTGGCTCATTTTCTAGATAAAGCACTGTACTTACCATTTGAGATGTCTAGTTACTGCTAGTTTTCACTCTCTTAAAGTACCTAAGACTCATTAAAAGGGACTCAGAACGCAAAATCTGCTGAATTAGTGTAATAAAATACAGTGACAGGGATGTTTAACACAGTGTTAGAACTGTGGCTCATTCTGCTTCCTACTGCATGAGCAAGATAAGTGAAAATAATGAGATGACACCTGGGTCAGGAGTGAGTACTCTGTTCTGAAATCATGAAGGTTGTTTTCTAGTAAACAAAGCTACCGGTGATCCAAAACTCATGGAAGAGTGTGTACTCTAGTACTGATGCTGATGTACCATCCAGCTTCCCATTTTCTGTGTATGCATAGGGATGATGAAACAATCAGTGTAGCTGAAAAACTGGCAGTTATGATTTAAAAACTAATGCAATTTCACTGTTAGACTCCTTGAAGCTTTCATGCTGTCTACCATTTCTCAGCACTTCTGTACTGTGGAGCATCTTTGTGGGGTTATCAGCTGACATATGAATTGAATGTAAAAATGTTGGGATTCTGCTCTTGGCCATAGGGTTTTGGTGGCTTTGTGTAGAGCTGGAACTTTGTCTTGGAGATCCTTATTGGTCCCTGCTGACTTGGTATTGTAGGAGATTTTCTATTGTAACACTTGGTAAACCACTACTGTCTATTTGGTTGAGGAGTATTGGGGGAAAAATAAAACCTCACCTCACTAGAAATAGCATAAAATCATGTATTTTGAGTAATTGCATTGCGGTTTGTTTTTTTTTTTTTTTGAGGGATATCTGCAAGCAAAGTTGGATATTCAGGACTGAAAGCAAGGGAAGGTGGCTGCAAAACTAAATTCTGAGACAAGAGGTTCATTCTTATATTTAGATTATGGAAAGAGCAGTGAACAACAAATGTTTTCTGGTAATGTCGTTTTATGGTATTCTTAGGAAAATATTTTAGGCTACGTTGTTATATTGTGCGATGGAGATGAAGCGAGTTGAGGTGGCATGTGTGGAAAAGCTAAGGTGCTATTCTGTGCCTCAGGTTGGATTGTTTTCATTATGCTTCTGTGGACAACAAAGCAAGGCTACAGCAGAGCAAGTGTATACCTTGCAGGTGTTGTCTGAGGCTTGCCTGCCTGCAACAGTTAACCATATAGGGCTGCTTTAAGTCAATTCTGTGAGAATGTATTGCATGTGTATACGTGGGTTTGTGATACATTAGATAGGGAGAGAGATACTGTTGTGAAGTACAGTCAAACCAGAGCACCAGAAGGCCAAGCAGACATAGTCTTACACCCTGACCCCAGTGACCCCATTACTTCAGTGCTTTATATTGGAGCTTGTATCTACATCGAGTGTGTACAGAGCCATCAGTGTGAGATCCTTCTCTTGGCTTATGTTACATTTCTTTTTCTGGGTTTCAAGGGACTGTGATCTAAATGGAACTGACAGTATACAATATTATCCATTTACTCCGTAGATTATACTCCTCTGGAGAATTGGTGTCAGCTAATCTGCTGCTTTGATATTTTCAGAGGCCTGCAAACTGTGTATACCATAATAGCGTCAGAGAGTATCAGATGTAGGCTTCTGCAAGTTCATTTTCACGAAATTCTAGGGAGGTATATGCAAATATCCAGCCTTTGTTGCTTACTTTGTCCTGTGAGTAGCTTTTTTTTCTGTGTAGAAATCTGGCCTGTCATACCCAAGTTTGACTGATCTCTGGGCAATGAGAAGAAGGTTGGAAGCAGATGGCTGTCAACACAATGATAGAATTCTGTAATACTGCTCAGATACAAACTGTGAGGCTCCATATTTAAAACACATTCAAGCAAGTGGAACCGCTTATATTTCTCAAAGCAGTGCAACTTTTGCTGTGGAATATTCTTAATACAGTCTGTACACTTATGTGATAAATTTTCTTCTACTGCAGAAAGCTGAATTCCACTAAGCAATTAGTAGTGTTCAGCAACGAGTAAAACACTCTGAGCCATGCTATGATTTTGTCAGCGAGAATCGTTAAAAGCTCTTCAATGAAACCGCACTGATTTGCGTTAATTGGTGGCCTGTCTTTTCACAACGGTGTCACGCTGTGACAAATGTGCCTTGCAAAGACAAGGTAATGCAGCTAAACGTGCAGTGACTGCTGCTCTTGTGGTGTTGGCTGGGCTCAGGAGGTGGCCAGTGACTGCAGGAGTGCTTAATGTGTGGCCGTGGAGTGTTAAGAGCACAACTAAAAGCATTTACATGAAATAAGTGCTAAAGTAGTAGTAGCTACAGTAGCACCTCTTGAATTCTGTATCGCGTTTGTAAGTTGGTAGTTGGATCTGAGTGCTTTAAAAAGGCTTTTTTAAATGAAGCTTATATAGATGTGAAAAGTGTGATGTAAGTATGCAAAATTAATAGAATACCTCTCTAGAGGTCCCTCAGAACCCCTACAATTCTGTGACTCATTAAAATGTGTAAAACTTTGAGATCATCTAGTCCAATCCCCTTGCCAAAGCAGGCTCCCCAGACCAGGTAAATGGTCTGTTTAGCATCACAGTGGGCTGTTTCTTGCTGAAGATGGCATGGGCATGTCCTTGGTGTTCCTAGGGGTGGAGTAGCACTTTCAAGAACCGTTTCTTGAAGGCAGCTATATTGGGGCTGTGTTAGTTTTGGGAAGAATGCCAGTGTTGAGCATGTTTATCTTGAAGCAGTCACAACTGGCTGATCATGCATGCATAAAACTAACAAGGGAAAACTATTTAAGTACTACTTATAAGTACTTCTAAATTTGCATTTTATTCTACTTTTTTATTCTGTGTTTAACAGAAAAGCTGCTGCATCAAAGTGGAAATCTTTGAATAACTCTGTTTAACATGATGCCTGGTAAGCATTCACTGACCAAGAGCTTTGAGTTTATACTGTGAGCAAATGGAGTGGTTAACTTCACTTGTTCACCTTAGATTGCACACTGGTACTTTGAGTAGTATATCTCACTTATCAAATTTCCAAAACCTCATGCCTGGGAAAGCCCCTCCTGACTTCAGGAGTCCACGTGCTGCAGAGCTTATTAGATAGTAACAGTTTTTGTGGATTCAAGTGCCCGTTGAATGCTGCTTTCATTTGGAATTGCAGCCTGAGGGAAACAAACAGGCGAGAAGTGGGTAATGGAAACAGGCTAGGAGAGCTACTTGTTAAATTACTGGATTATTTTATTTGGTAGAGAGCAAGAAAGGCCGTGTCCAGTACAGGAAAAAAAAAACACCTCTAACTTTTACCAGGTTTCCACTGTTTCTGAACCAAAAACTTTTCATTCCTATAAGTGGAGATAAGCAGCAATGTTAAGCCACGGTGAAATCAAGCATCTTTCTTTTCTTAATGAAATTACAGGATTCCTCAAAGAAGTTGTTGTTGGAAATGAATGTTTTAGTGAAGAACTCATAGATCAGTTATATCTAATTTTCTTAATGGAAATGAATGATAGTGACCTCTGGGACTTTAAGTACCTATGGATGTGTTTTACATTCAACTGTCTTGTTGTAAAGAATAACATTTTTTGTGACTGATAAATAACTAAGGTTTAAAACAGCTCATCTCAATAGAAACTGCTGCCACTGCAAGGCACAAATGTCAGCAGTGTTGCAGTGATGTTTTAATAACACAAAGTAATCTGTCCATATTTCAGTAATAAAGTTACACACGCTCCAGTTTGCTTTCTTGTCAGCATCTTACTATTGACACCTTTCTGTCAAGAAGATGAAGTGAAGAATGAAATCTAGCTTTTCTCTCATGTTGAATGTATTCTGCAAAGCTTTTGTGAAATACAAAGACTGTGGACTTTGTAGATAGTGTTTGCATTTGGGACTTGCAGGGAGATTTACGTGAACTTTGTGCTGTGAAAGTGGTTGCCCTTTAAAGCAACCAGTTTTAAATAAAATAAGCACATTTCTAAAACTGTATTTTGTAGATGAGACTAATCTTTAGGTTTTGGTTTTTTTTTTTTATAGAGCAGCAATACAATTATCAGTAAAAACTGAGATTTCAAAATGGGTGAGTTTGAGTGCATGGGTAAACTACTGCTTTTTTTCTCTTGGTAATAAAAAAAAATTATCATACTCTAGGAAACTGTTGTGTGTTGAATGTAGTCCAAAACCTCACTGTTTATTAATAATCATCTTAATCCTCTTGATGGCATGAATGTTGGTTCCAGTGATAAAAAGAAGATTAATATCATCAGAGATGTCAGTCTGCTGGGCCACCAAACATCCAGAAGAATATCCTTCAAAAGCAATATGTAGGAGGTATGCATATGAATTTTATTAGCTAGTAATAATATGCATCCCCATTCTTGGGAAGGAACACCTCTTAAAACCTGTGCTTTCTGTTAGCCTGGTGGGGCTCATATAACTCCTAGAGTTGCACCTTATCCTTCATCTTTGCAAGTTTCTGTGCAGAAGTTGTTGGTGTAAGGTTTTCCAGAAGCTTCCAACATCTCTTAAAATAGTTTTTTTTTTTTTAAAAAAAAAAAAAACAAAAAAAAACAAAGTCTCTGAAGAGCTGGGATGAGGAAGACTACTGCGATAGAGGTTTGAATTTGGATTTTGCTGAGTGGTGCTGATGGCAGCCCTGGAGGGGGATGGATGTGGAAGAGCTGCTTGCCTATGTAACTCATTAATGGGGAAGAAATTCTATTTTTCAGGGCAATGATACCAGAATAAATGTTAGAGTGGGAGGAGAGCCTTTCATTTTTCTTCCCGTTTTTGCCATTGGTGACCCTTTGCTTGCCTGATAACCCAAGAGCCAGAATGCCTTCTTTGCTGGAGGTGCCAGCTTGCTGTGCTTTGTTAGAACCAAATAATGAGGACAGACTTGAGCAGATCTTGGCCATGATAGTATAGCCCTAGGGGCTGAATTTGCACTCCTTGAGTGATGCTAATGCTTGAACTCGCCCAGTAGCACAGATTTTGGAGAGAATTTGTATCCCAGAAAAGGTTAAACTATTGCTGAAGAGGTAAAAGCTGTGGGGCTTCTTAAGTGCTTTAAGTTGGATCCTACCTGATATGGAGCAAGAAAAGGAAAGGCATTGTCCAACTCCCTCTTATTAAATGGGTGCAACTAATGTGTTCTGCTAAAATGTGCTTATCACACTCTTTAAAAGAACCAGGTTAGAAATCTACAATAAATTAAGCTTTGCTATATTTGCTGTTGTTGTGTCCCTAATAAAGGATTGGAATGTGAGTTGAAGTTTGTGAAAGGAGGGAAAAAATGTCCTGGTGCCATTTAATTAACTGTCTGGCCAATATTTCTCCCTTTTTTTTTTTAATTTGAGAATCTGTACATTGCAACTGGCTTCAAGTATGCTCTTGGACAGCTCTGCCAACAGCCAGAAAATAAACATGCTAAAATACAGAAAGCCTTGCACAGCTCCACATGTACCAAATGAAATCATACCTTGAGCTGCAACGAATGTTTTTGTTTTAAGATAGAATGTAGTAATTGCATGTTTAATGAAAATAATTTGTTAGGAAAGAATTAACATCTTTTATAAGCATAAGATGCAATATATCTTTGTATGTTATGTGGGACAATGAAGAGCAGTGTGTACAGGAGCAGGGCTTTTTTTTTTTTTAAGATTATGATCCTCTTGTTTTTGAAACTGGGTTCTTCCCTTAGCCATTTGCACACTTGGTAGAAAGCTTTAATTTCTTTAGATTATGGGAAATAATATGGGTACTACTAACTCCTTTTACATAGTAAAATGAGGTGTCTCCTGTTAATTTGATGTTCATGTTCTGCAGTTTAAGTCTATCTCATGGGCTTTAACTGGTTACCTTCTTACTGGATTAAGACATACTGGAAGACAGATGTAAATCTACCTTACGCAGCTAATACTGAACAGACATTTTTAGAACACTTATCTCTATTGTTCTAAGTGACACTGCAAAAAAACAAAACAAAACGAGCTGGAAAACTTAATTTCTACAGGAGCTACTAGTGTAAAGGAAATTCTGGGTTTATCACTTAGCTGACAGTGTTGGTGTCCAATGGGTAGCTTATATTTTTACCTTTTTTCACCTCAAGAGGTGAGGCCACATTTGTGGATATAATATAAATGGCCTAGCTCTTCTTAAAGATCTAGCAAGCATCTCTGATGTTGTTGGTGACCTGCTAAGTGATCACATTTGTGAAGGTGGAGGCCAGGTTTGAAAGAGCTTAAGACAAGTGAGAGAGATCAGTCTAACATACTGAATTGCCTCCATAATGGCTCGTGCTGTTTCTGCAGTCCTTCTGGTCCAGATTCCAGCGGTAGCTCTTGAGTTGAAAGGTTAATGGCTCATTTTCTGAGTAGTGCAGTTTTCTTTCATTTTTCATTTACAATTATCTCCACTGCTTTAAAAACTGAAAGGCACTTCCAAAATGCATTGTACTCAGGTGTTATTGCTGTCAATTAAAGTTATTAAATCATAGATCTTTAAAAGTGAAATCCAAATATGCATTAATATGTTTCCGCTGCTCTATTGCCACTCCATTGTGGAAGTGACAAGTGTGGTATTGGTATTGAAGCAGCTCTAAAAGTTGGTGGCCATCTTTGCCTAATGGTGAAAATATTCATTTGGATACTCACTTTTGTGAGAATTCCTTTGAAGAAGGAAAAAAAAAAGGCAGAGCCTTAAGAATGGAAACATTTGGGTAGAGCAGCTACAGCCTCAGGTTCTTAACGGCAGGTTCTTAACTGCTTGGGTGGAGCTTGGTGTTGGAATGGATAAGCAAATATTGGTCATATCTTGCATGTAGGGCCAATAGAAGAAGAAACAGGCACCTTCAGAGCCCCACAAATAAGTATGTCACAGAAGGTGCAAACTGTAAACCTAAGAGGTTGAAATACTGGAGGTAGTTGTTTTGGGGAATGGAGGATGATGAGGATGAAATACAAGGTTTTTTGGTTTTTTTTTTTTTGCAACCTTTTAATGAAGTACTGTGATCCTCTGTGAATTCTTTAAATTAGCAATTTCATTTTTCTGCAAGTCTACTGTACTTTGACTCTTAACTGAATTAAGTCCCATTATAAATGACATCTTTCCAACAGTTGGGATACAGGTTAGCTCTCCCAAGAGGAACAATTTAATGAGGTTGTTGCTATGACAGCTTGGCTCTAGGCATCATGTGTGCTGCCTCAAAACACCCTCCTTCCCCTCAAATATTACAGCAACTTCTGTGGTGGGTTTTTAGAACTTTGCTCTTAGTGAGATTCAAACACAGTACTTTATATTTCTGTTTTCCAGGTAACACAGCTGAGGATTTGACAGTCCATGCTGTTCATTTCTTCTTTTATTTCTGAAATGCTAATAGTAGTACATGGCTTGACAAGCAAAAGAACAACAAGGTGTTAACTCTGCAGTAATTTCAAAAGATGCTCTAAGGACTAAGTCAACAGATTTACAGAAAGAGTAGGCACATACATTGCACTGTTTACAGTGAAAAAGTACTGGGCCTGTTGTTCTCTGATATGAATTTAAGAAAATCTCAATGGATGAACTGAGTTGTTTACACTGTAACTGGTAAGCATACAAGCATTCCCACTATGCAGCAGGCATGCAAGATGGTATAGCTATCTGCATTCAGCAGGAGTTGCCTGTTGTCTACAGTGTAATATGATGTCTCAATTTCTTGAAGATCTTAAATCAAGAAGCTATGTTTCTCAGGAAGGCTTTCCGTGCAAGTCTGAAGGTTGCAGAATAGATTACATGACTATGAGGGGCAGCAGGTATTTTCTGATCCCCTCTGTAGAGTTAGGTGAGGGGTTTGCCATGAGAAATGCTTGCTCTGGAGCTGTGACTATTTTTGCTGTACTACATGCTGCCTGCCTTGGTCAAGTATCTCCCTGGACATGAGATGAAGTGTCTTCTCTGGAAGTAATTCCCCTCCATCCCTACCCTCCTCTACTGGCTCACTTCTTTAATATAAGCTTTTTAAGGTTAAATTTGGTTAAGCACGTTCCAGGCCAATGGCTTTGAAACCAGATGTGATCTATAATGTGGTCCTGCTACTTGAAGCTTAAAAATAAGTCTGAGTTGTTATTTCACAGTGTTATCCCATTAAAATATTTCAGGTTGTGGGAGTTCAAGAGGCATGGTGGCAAAGGAAGCAGTTACTATTGTGAATATTCCTCTGCTGTTCATCTATGAAATGAGGAAATGTCATGTTAAAGCTCAAATGAGTAGCACTTAAATGTTTCTGCTAGTTCAGTGTTTTGTTTGCTTTGCAAACTTGAGTTATTCCTCACATTTCTGTCCCCTCTTCACTCAACCTTGAAAGTGATTTTTTTTTTAATTCTGAATAAGCATATGAGTTAATCACACAGAAAGGAGGCCTGCTCAAATCTGACATGACCTATATATATAAATTGCCTTAAACACTGACCTGGAGTTCACCAGTTCAGTTAAGGATGAAGTTTATTCCCATTCCATCTGTGTTCACTCATCTTTTCTGCTTGCTTGTGAATTACTGCATCTCTCCTGCCATGTGGCTATACTCACCATGGTGTCTGGCCATCTCACTAGCTGTTGGAAACAAACGCTTTTTGTCACCCCTAATCTCAGTGAAATGAAACTCAGGGAGATGCTGAGGAACTGATTAGTCAACCCCCAAAAGCTTTGCCTCTTTGAAGTTAATGGGCTTAAAAGATCTTGGTTTGCTGCTGCTTTAGAAACAGTGTGCTGTAAAGATCTGGATTTCTTTTTATATTGTTGTAAGTAGAATACCTTGGTGCTGAAGAGTAAAGAAGACTAGCTGTATAAATCACTGCTTCATTGTGTTTATTATGCTGCTTACTAGGTCTGCAATGTATACTAAATTCTTCTGTAAATGCAAAATCATTGAGCTGTATCCAAATTGGTTCAAAAGATGCTGATGAGAACATTTGTTACAGTTCTCTACAGGTTCTGGTAATGGTGTTTGCTGTAAGGGTGCATGTCCCAGTTCCATTCTGTGACTGAGTGGGAGAAGTGCAACTGCTGTGTATTTTTAACGATGGGCAGTATCTTTGAATATCTGTCATGATATTATTTCCTGTTCTTCGGCTACTTTTACTACTATGTCAATCAGTTTTGTCCCCTTTGTGAAGAAGGTGAGATAAAGATTAACAGGTGGGTCCATCCCTCTCCTACCCCAAAAAGACCAACCTCACAGCGCTGCCTCATCCCAGCAATAACAATCGTAACCAAAAGCACAATCCTCCAAAACTCAGAACGCAGGATGTGCACTGACAAAATGAGACCAGATGCAGACAGGAAGGCACGTGGTGCTAATTCCGGCTTCTCACTATGAAGATTGCTAAAAGAAGAGAAAACATGCTGTAATTTATTCTCACAGCAAAAAACTGCAAGTGGAACAAGAAGTACAGAAATCTCCGTTGTTAAAACAGTTTACACCTAGAACAGCATGTCCTCCTTCACTACTTCTCTTGGTTTAAACATAACTAAATTAAACTACAGGCAGAGCTTCTTGAGCTGCAGTCCTAACCCTCACTAAATGAACATCTAACACTTAATTTAATGGTAATCATGAAGCTTCTTGAAAAAAAAAAATATATTTCACTTATTATATTTGTTCAGTAGTTATCTCCATGTATAATAATATCAAATTACTATGCTGTCTCTCAAAGTCCTAAATCGTATCATTCTTGCACAGACCAGAAAATTACTTGTACTTAACAAAGATATGTTTATCTGTACGTATGTGGTGGATTTTAAATTGAACAGTTCCAGACATAATTTTTCTAATATTGGTTAATCCATCTTTAATTAAAATGTTAATTGCTAATCCAGATATTACACATAGAAAAATCAGCATACAGTAAACTGTGACTTATTTGCACAAGGACGAAAAACGTGAAATTACATGGCAATCTGCTCTTCAGAAGGGCAATGTGAACAACTTTATGATAGCCAACAAAAAACATACTGAGATTGTTTGAATCATTTCCCACCAAGAAGAAAAGAGGGGAGGTAACTTGGTGCTAGCTTACAATTCTCCCTTCAAAGTAGGGCCTGAAATACCTTTTATTTTTTTATGTATCTTTTATTTTTAGGGAATGTGCTCACTCCAGTGCTACAGCTGTACTTGTTTCTCAGCTAGGATACTCTGAAATCCCGTCTGTTTTTCTGAACAAAACTCCCTCTGTCCAAGGCTGCATTTCAGAAGTCAGACCCAGACAATCTTGCTTTCTAGCCAAGGCTTACAGAAGGTAGCTAGCTAGGTGGGGGTTATGCTTGCTGTGGGTTTCTAATGTATATTCTCACACAGCTTTTTCAGAGCTGTTATATTCAAATCAGACTCTTGGAATCATACAGGATTGCAATCCAAGTCATATTAAATTAAGAAAATAGAGAGTTGTCTATAGGATGCCATCTGTTGATTTTCTATTTAATTAGAGAAATGGTTTTCATAAATCTGTCTCACTTATATGAAGTACATACTAGTAAGTAGGCTTCTAAAATCATCCTCGCCTTTTTTCTTAGAATCTGAATAAAGGAACAACCACTAGAAAACCTTACAATGTATTCTTTGAATACTGCTCAATACTATGTAGCAAAAAGCATGCCTACTAATTCCGCAGATCTTCCCAACCTGTTCCTGATTGGGGTTTGTCTCAATGCCACTGGAAGGATTTGAACTCTTGGATTTTGGATGTGCTTTTTTCATTTTTTTTTAACCTGTTCATTTTCCATCAAAGGAGGTCACCTCTTCACCTTTCTTTTAATTTCTCCTCCTTTTCAGACCCTGTATTCCAGTGTTCTTTCCCACTTGTGAAAGTCACTTAATCTCTGTTTGAACTTGTACCTGTTCTGCTCCAGCAGCATGGCTTCTCTTAGCGGGTTCATCCAAATGGATCAAGAGGAAGATGCCTTTGACACTTCTGTACAGGGTGGATGCAGAAGCTCCTTGGCTGAGAGTTCTGAAAGAGGTTATTTTGGGAGCGATATGGATTTGTATGTATTGCTTTGGCTTGGTTTACAGTCACTCTGTCTTTGAAACGTGTTTGAATATGTGCTATTGATGCATGAATAATACGGCTATTTATAACTTGTTTTCAGGCAAGAGAACTGGCTACTGCCACCAGGAGGGTCACCCTGCCTACATGGAAATTGTGTTCATTTTAGTTCCTTACGAGGCCAGAACAAGAGTTTAAAGATAAATATACGTAATAAAAAAAAGCAATCTCAACCACTTTTTCAAGGTAGGGTGGTGATTGTGAGCTGTGCCACTTGGTCAGGCAGAGCCAACCTGTTCTCGTGAGCCCACTGCTCCCTGGGAGCTCTCATCTTTTCCTCTTTTGGGTCTCTAGATAGTGACAATGTTGTGCTCCCTGGTGCCATTGAGCTGCCCTGCCTCCTGGTATCCTAATTTTTGTGTCCGGGCTGGAAGCAGCTCTTCCCTTTGGTCTCTTTAATTTCCAGTCTGTGGGCTGCAGACAAGTGGCTGGGGCTCTACTGTGAGTTCGCTGTGCCTGGGTTATATTACTTCCTTCTCTTTGCTAGGCAAAGTCGATTAAGAATTATTTCTTCTTTGTATTATGCTGTAGGCTAGGAATAAAAACTATCTAAGACAAATCTGCTATTACAGGGTTTGTCTATGAGAAAATGGGCTAAGTGACAAGGTCTGGGATCACTGAGAGTGCAGAAATAATGCACGTGAAAAGCCGATATGCACCGATATTCACGAAGTCATTATGCAGTGCATAATCTTAAAAAGTGAGGGGTTATGTAACAAATGCTTTCTCAAGAATAGGACCGTTTTTCTTTTACATTGCCTTCTCAGGTTTTTTTAACCTTCCCTTTCAAAGTGGATCAATTTCATCCCATTTCTTTTTGAGATTTATTTTGTATGTTGAGCCAAGGATCGCCACTTGATGTAGAAACAGAGGTGCAAATAGGCAGAGAAGCAGCAGGTAAGCTGGAGTTTGTCCTCAGACAAAAGGAACTGCTGTGCTCCTAATACCACCTCTTATTTTTAACTGGCAAAGCATTGGGGAGGGGGACACAAGTGCCCTGACAACAAAGCAGCTGGTGTAGATGCTTAAGGAGAGTAAAACCTTTTGTTATGCGATGGAAAAGAAAGGATTTGGACACTTGGGAAGCGTGCAATAGGAGTACTTAAGTTGAAGCAAAATGAGGATCGCAGTGAGGTGGTTCTGTGGAAGGATGAATGGAAAGTGAGAGTTGTCCTTAATATCTCTAGAGCGTTTTCTTTTTCTCCTTGCTCTTCGCAAGCAGACTCTCTGGATCTGTGAAGCTCTCACATTTACCTTTCAGTAACTGTTCCCACAGCTTCAACTTTTTTTTTTTTTAACTAAACTGCCTTAAAAAGTAGAAAAGCTCTAAGCTGAATTTCAGCAAGCCCTCTCCTCCAATAAAGATTGTTCAATAAAATCACAACCGTGTCTTTCTAGCCCCCGAGCCACCTATCTGATTTCTGTAGAGATGCAGGGTGAAACCTGCTTGAAAGAACGGGAGTTTTTTTTCTTTGCATATTGTTTGCCCCCTCTTCCCCAGTACTTTCTGTATGTATACTTTTCGATGGAGCACAACTTTGAGAGATACTCAGTGTCTGTAGCATGAGTCTTCTCTTTGTGTCATGTTCTTACCATGCCTGTTTTGAAGGGAAGCTTTATAAAGCTAGCTTTGAATGCCACACCAGAAACTTAATTATTTGAAAGCTTGTTCTATCCAAAAACCCAGTCTGCCAAGGATGAGTGCTGATGTGCTTTTTCTAGCCCAAGGCTTTCTTTTCGGTTCTATGGTTAGCCATTTTCTTCTCATTATGGTCTTGAAAATCGTACCTTTGTATTTATTGTATTCCACCTGTTGTGAGGAAATCCTAAAGTAATGGAAACCTGAGCACAACTCTTGCAAACCCTCAAGACTTAAAACTGAGTGTGGGTGAAGAAAAGTGTGTGGAAGCAATTTCTCCTTCTAGAAATCTAATAGTGTTTAAATCTCTTCAGTGGTACTGATGTACCCTATAAATGCCTTCCCACTGTGTTGACTTCTAGTTTGCTTTCAAAAACTCAGCTTATTTTAAATGTCACTATTAATAGCTTTCTGTTGACAAAATAAAAGATAATTCAGTTGGATATCCCAGTTAAGCAGGGTACCATGTTTACGTTGGGTTTCTGCCCAGCAGCTGCTTATACTGAAGTGCTACAAAGAATCCGTGAATTAATCACTGTGTAACCATGGGGACAAGTCCTGTGTTGATATTCCCCTCAGTGAATGTAGTCACCATAATGTGGTCTGTAGGTGCAAATGACATCATCCTTCTGCAGTTCAGTGTGATTGTGGGTAATAAGGTCCCAATTTCTTGAGTGCTTTGGGGACATGCAGTTGCTGCTGTTGCTGCCTTTCTCTGAAAGTGGCGAAGAAAATGCAAAAACTACATTTAGTGCATTACAGCTCCTAAAGGTGTGTCTGAAGTGCAAAATTAGCTCCAAAACATGTCTGTATGCATAATGGCAGTACCATGCTCTAAGGTGCAAATTATATGGTGACACACGCGCCTTTTCTGAGTAAAAGGTGCAGGAAAAAAACCACAGCGGGTCAGCATTAAAGATGAAAAATCCAATTAGATGATTTTATTTTATCTGTGAGATAATTGCCTCATTATGGGTTGTAGGTTTTGATTTTTATTATATCGATGTTTATCAGAACTGCATGCAGTTTCCCAGAAAGCTATAACCACTCATAAAAGACCCTTGAAATGCTCAGAAATAGCTAACAAGAAAGGAATAGTTGAAATACGTAACTGTATGGGATATTGAGAGAAACATGCATTTTGGGGGGGGGGAGAGGGCAAGGACCAATTTGTGATTAGGTCCAGTTAATAACACAACTTCAGTTAACTTGGTCCAATGCTTAGAGCTCATAAAGGCACCCATGGGAGTGTATGAATTAGTTTCTTGTAATTGCATTATTTAATTGTTTAAATTGCCTTTCTACTTTTAATGCAGTTTTTTTTTTTTTTAAAGAAACTCTTTTTGTTTGGGATTTGCATGTGTGTGCTTACCGCTTTGGTTGTCCTCCAAAGATCTTCTCTTTTTTTTCTCAGAAAAATAGCAAGAATTAATGTGTTGGCAAAATCCAACCATGACTTCAGAGAGAGTTGTGAATAATGAATGTGGGGTCTTTCTCTTCCTGCAATGGCAGTAAAACATCAGCCAGTGTTTTATTAAAAATGCTGCATGTGTACATACATCCCTGTAAAGAACAGTTGAAGTGCAGAGATCTCCGACCCTGATCAGCCAATGCATTTTGAGAATGGACAGATGGGACTTGATATAAAGAATTTTGCATTGTTTCAAACAGCTCTGTGTACATGCTGCTGGATCAGGGCTTAAATGCTCCTGGGGAAGGAACAAAGTTGGCTCTCAAACAGAACTAGCTAAAAGATGAATGCCTAGGGAGGGAGAGGAGGAAAAAAGCAGGTTTCTGCCTGCTTCCTTACCTCTCTCAGCATGAGGTCACATAATATCCGATGCCCCTTTGGTCTAGAAGACAAATCTATTGGATGTGGCTAATAGTTGCTTTAACGTGATTCTAGCAGGAGCAGAAAAGAGTTTGGTTTGCTCAGCCTAAGGGAATCCTCCTGAAACATCCTCTTCGAGTCAATGGGATCCCTGTCATTGACTTAAAGATTAAAGGGTTCAGTAAGGTGAATTGACTTAAATCGAAGTGATTTAGCTGTGATTTAAACCAACAAGCAGAAAACTTTGATTTAAATAATTGATTTCAGTCTTATTGTGAAATTTATAGTTTTTGAAGAGTCCAATTCCTTGACTGGCGATTCAGTTCAAATGTAGTGATCTGGGACCAAATAGAGATTTAGCTGGTGTACTTTATGATAAGTAGTGGAACATTGCTCTTTCTCCAGTTGTCTTTTCCTGACCAGGTCTGTGTTCAAGCTTTCAGTTCTTGCAAGTTTAGGTAACGTTTTAAATCCTATGATTTACTCAAGTGTTGACTAATTGCTAAGTCACATTAGTTCTTATATGCCTTTGTAAAACTGGACGTGATTCAACTCTGATTCTGTGCACTGTTTACTTGCCATTTGGATTTGATTTCAGCGGACACTAGAGGGAGCACATATTGTTTTAAGAAGGGACAAATTTTCTGTCCTGCCGAGGTATGATCTAATCTGGCAACAATATACAGGAGTATGTATGATGAGAAGCTGCTTTTGTGTTTCTTAGGTGATTCATCAAGGGGATAATGTGCAAAAGGTAAAAGTTGCTTTATGAAAAACCTGTTCTATATAATGATAGTTCTAGAGATTGTTACCCCTAGTAGTGTTTGTTTTTTTTTTTCTCCCATCTCCCTCTGTTTAACTGATTTTACTTTTAACTGAACTCCAGTGATTTCATTAATGCTATATATATTTTAGGAAACATTTATTGGTTAAAATATTTCTATCTCGTAATTTTATTGACTCGTGTTAAAATGCATTGATTTTTGGCTGATGTACTTGTTTCAGGGTAGATGCAATTGTTCTTGTAGGAGTGCTTTGGAGTCAGAGTTCTTGCTTTTTCAACAAATACACTTCCATTGAAAAACAAATTGAACATTTGAAAAGATTAAATGGATATTAGTCAAGCATCCTGTTTTCAAACATGCCATTCTTTCTTCTAATGGGTGAAACATGACACTTGAAAGCATTCTTTCTAATCTTACTCCATTAATCTTATGCATAATATACATAATAGCACATCAATTGTCATGCGTTTGCTTTACTAAAATGTGTTTGAATTGGTGATTTCTGCCTGTCTCAACTCAGGGATAATGAGGTTGAGTAATGCCGATTTAATTTTTCTTACCTTTGCAATGTAATTGGAGTGAGATGTGAATGCAACATGTTCAACCTCCCAGCAAACGAGCCCTCAAGCTTCTGGTCTGAAGCGGTGCTATCAGCATCATCAGTGATAGCAGGTAATCACTTGCACCTATTGATCTGACATGGATTTCCATCACTTCTGCCAGGTGTAGTGTAACCCCTTCAAAGGTGGCCGAAGTTACTGTCTTGTGCACTGTGCATCTTGCTCTGCATTTAAATAATTCTTCATGTCTATCATGATATAGAATAAAGAGCAACATTCTTTGTCATTAGCACACAGTAAATTTGATTGATGCCATTACTGGAAACCAATACCTCTTGCATAAGAGAAGTTCTCACCATCGAACCAGAATCAAGTCCAAATGCATACACTCATACTGATGTCTCTATAGCTTTTTTCCAATGAGATAGTCTTCAGGTACAATTGTTATGCAAGGTTTTTACTGTGGGTCTCAGCAAATATGGGATAAAAATGCCTATATGTATATATATTCAGATGCATGTTTTTCCCCCCTTTTTATAAAATCTATGGAAAAAGCTGTGACAGAAAATCTGCAGTTATTTTCTGTACTGCTAACCCCCCTCCCCCCAGCCTGTTTTCCACCAGCCTTCTCCCATCAGAAGGAGCTGCTCTTGCCCCCTTCTCCATGACTGTTCTGTAGTTCAGTTTTCTGACAGGTTTATGTCAGAAATAACAGATCCGTGGGAATTATAGATGTGGTCATTCCAGCTGAGCAGAGTACCCCATATCATCAGATAGAGCTCTCCTGGACCTCAGTCCTGCTGCCAGACCCAAACTGGCCTCGCTGGCCAAGCCCTGCTGCCAGCCTGCTCCCACACCTATAAATAAAACCTATTGTTTGTGCTCTTTGTGTTCCTCTGTTCTGCAGTGGGCTGGCCAGGCTATAACACAGGTGAAGCAAGCAGGTTTATAGAGCTGTTACTTCTGTGAGGGAAGTGCTGCAGCTCTGGGCTGCTGCAGTTGGTGATGCAATGGGGGGTAGCAAAGCTGTTCTCTTGCTGCCTTCCTCCTGTCAGGCAGCCTTCCTGATAAGTCTGTGCCCAGAGTGCCATGAGATTTGAAGATTGACCAAAAATATGTGTCTTTAAGCCATCTTCTTTTTTTAAATCAAATTATTTACTGCTACTCTGATTATCTGTAAATAAGAGATACGATGTGTCTGTGTTATGGAAACGTTGCTTTACATACTTAGATTCTTCTCTTGAAATTAGCTATTTTCTTTTCCATGTTTCAGTGCACAGCTATCCCTAAATCTCATGTGAATAGAGGTTAATATTCAAATTCTATTATGACTATTCATGTAAGCATAGGATTAATTTTCTTGCAGGGATCTGTACATATACAAGTCCCACTAACTCTTAGCAGCTGTTATCCGAAGTTAAAGACAAATAGACCTTTATATATTTAAATTCAACCAGTACGGCTTATCAACAAATTAATGACTTACAGACCAAAAGCAATTCTGCTACATCTAATATTCTACAACTGCAAACCAATGGATTATATACATTAATCAATTTGTCATAAATGAATCCCTATTTTGTATGCAAGTAAATAAAACAGCCATGCCACAGTGTACTTTATTTGTAAACCAATATATAATAAATAAATGGATTTTGATGTAACCGTATTTTATTTTAGAAGTTAGAAATTAAATCTATATGCTTGTTACACAAATTTATGTAACCTGTGTGAGTCAATATATGATATATATGACCCATTTTAAACTCTGACGTGTTTGGTACTTGATAATTACCTCAATTTTATGAAAAGTTCCTGGTTTTAAGACAGTCCTAGAAGCAATTCAGACTTTAATTAAAAATTTTACCTTGGCTTTAAAAAGGTCATTTTAGCCAAGGGGGGATAATGTCCTTTTATAGTAGCACATCTTGCTTCTGTTCCTAATTGATGTTATTTGGTAGCTGTGGGAGAATAATGCGTGCTGCTGTTCAGGAGAGCAAAAAATGGAATTTCACTCTTACTGCAGATTTCTTTTAGTGTTCATACTTTTTTGTTTGTACTAGTAGGTAAGTGTTTAAGTCTACAACAGCTCTTATTAATTGGTAGAAAAATGTGACTTTCTACTAATGAAGGACAGATGACTGCTGGGTGTCTCACAAGGCAGTGTGCACTGTGGCCCACTGGAAAAGCAAGTGCTGAAGCACATACCTATCTATCAGATTCTAACCTGATCCTGACATTTGTAGTCTCGTTTCATTTTAATCGAAGTGCACTCTTTGCAACGTTCACTACGGAGTTTTCTCCAGCTCTGAGGATGGAAGGTTACAAGAAGACTGCTTGTGCCTTTTAAAACTGCAGATTTTTTGAACTGTTATAATGCCCATTTTAAGTTTAAATGGGATATGTAAACCAAGAGTATCTTTCAAGAGTCACAAGAGAAGTCTTTAAATCTATGAAAACTATCTGTGAAAATTTCCACTCTGTGAGGATATACCTTATGGAGTACAGATCAAACCAAGGGAAAATGAACTATAAATTGATGAAAGCATTCAAGGGAAACAGAATACAAAATGAGGAAAACTAGGTGAACCCTTTTATATTGTAATGTCTAAGAAAAATCTCCTCCCAGTTCTGTTTGCCTTTCTGGGAGCAGTCTTGTAATCATGGTGTGGTGTCCCTTTAACTCCAGGGAGATCCATTCTGGGAATAACAGGGTCTATAAGGGAAAAGTTGAGTCATTAATTACTACTGGGACACATCTCCACTAGTCAGGTCATAGTCTACAAGGACTAGAAGGGAAGACTGAGATAACATGCATGTGGCAAAGTAAAGATGGCAGTGTGATGCCCAACCCAAAGTCGTTGAGGAATACTTGGGTAAAGTTCAAGGAACTCACACATGACTGAATTTAATTTGGCTTCATCTACTTGCATACAGATAACCTTTGTACTTAGACCACTTTTTGGTCCTAACAGAAGTTACTTCTACTATTGCTCAAGAAATTTGGTGATTTCCTTGTGGTTATTTTTGTAAAACAGTTAACCACAAGTGTCAAACACTGGCAGTGCCTGCTCTATGTCCAACTTCATGATATTTTTCAAGAAGAGAAATTTGCTTTTAGGAGAAAAATAAACTCGGTCACCTTTTATTAAGGTACTTAGCAAGTAAGAGATTTACAAATGTTCACAGTCTGTCAGATTGCTCTGAGAATCAAGGATCATGCTGAGTACTGAGAATTATTGAAAATCAATGAATCCTTAGTATACAGAAGGTCAGATATGTTTCTAAAATACAGAGGTATGCAATTAAAGTATAACAGTGCATATGTACCTTGTTTAAAGATCTCTTTATGACAGATTGTTTTTCCCCTCAACCTATCAAGCCATTAGTTTTAAAACTGAAGGAAACATACCTAGATACAGGTTACTCTAGAAACTCATTACGTTGCTTTGAACGCAGTGGTTTTTTATTTTTTTTTAACTGTTCTTTGTGCTTTTATTTTCATGTCAAATTGCTTTCAGAGCCATTGTTGTCTTTTATGCTCACTACAAGTTTATATCCTTTGTTGTTTTACTGTACATCTCATGGAGTTTTAAAATTCAATGTTTTTCCCTCTAGATAGAATATACCTCTATCTCTACATCCCAAGCTTGTCTGTCTTTTCCTGTATTAACTTAAATTACTTGATTTACTGCTTGATTCGGTACTAAACTTGATAATCTTATCAATACTGCAGAGCTTCCTGTGCTTCCCACCAAGTCAGATGAGAAATTACTATTTAGGCAAGTTGGATTTCCCAGACTGAAGTTTTCTGTTGTCTCACTTCTACCAGTCCAGTGGAGTGCCTCAGAAGGTATCTGTTTTGCATGACGTGAAGGTATATTTCAGTTTTTGATTGTACAATTGTATCAATGCTGTTACAAGTTATTTGATTTCCTGAGTAATGGATGTTTGTTAGATTTTTGTGAGTTTAAAGTCTGCTTAAAAACCAGCATCAGGGCAGAAATGGTCCATCCCAAAGCTGATATCATCATAACATGATTGGTAATCCATTTCTGATGTGATTAAAGAAAGCAATTAGACCTTTGTGCATTAAATATTCTGTCTGCAGTTGTAAGAAGTATGATCCTTTTATGTTTACATGAAAAATGAGATTTAGTTGTTTGAATACTGCCTCAGAGTGGTTAGGGACTGGATAGAGAGGAGTAGCATTTCTTCACAGTTGGTAGGAGAAGAGTAATTCTGGTCTTAGAGGTGAAACTGTGTTTGGAGACTGTCGTGAGTTGCAGAAAGGGAAACTCCTAAAAATAAAGGTGCGTAACATAATAGTCATGATGGTGTTTAGACAGGTGCACAGTGGGGCTGTGGTATCTCCGCCTTTAGAAATATTCAACAGCATCCTAGGTGAGCTGAGTGCACCTTGAAACATCTCTGAACTTTGAATGAGAGTTGTTCTCTAGGGACCTCTTCCAACTTACATCAGTGTAAAACTTCCAAATGAGGGGGGGCCAAGCAGTAAAATGGATGTAAGAATTTTGGACCTCCTTCCCAGGTAGGCATTTAAAAACATAAGGTGCATATGTCAGCACTTGAACAAATGGAGGGGCTGTGGAAGAACCTTGACTTATCTGAAAATAATTAGCTTGTTTTGGAGACAATCACTTAGTTAAGATGTACACATTTCCTTTTAACTTGCATCACGGTTTGTTCCTAAAAAGACTTGTAAAAGCAGAGGTATTTGAGTGAATCATTATTGTCACACTGCACGAAATATCAGAAGTTATAGAAGAGCCGCTTGGTAAATCTGCAATAGAATTTTTCAGCTTATAAAGGGTTTTTAATTGGAAAAGCTGTTCTGTCAATGAAAATGTTTCTAGTCAATGCTGTAAATGCTACGAGACATATGTGAGGTAGCTAATGATTCTGTGAGGGTGTTCTTGTGCAATATTGATCTTAGAGTTGGGTTTCCACTGGAAACTACCTTTTGGGTTGCAGAACTGTCTAAGGTAAATATGATGAGCAGCTTGGCAAAGTAGAGACTGACAGGTTTAGCTGTGCACAGTGGCATTGATCACGCTTGGAAAAAGATGAGTTGAAAAATTTCAGCTTCAGAAATTTCACTTCAGTCTGAGCTAGACAAGTGGCGTTGATCCTCAGATGAAGGTAGACTTGATGTCGGCTTCATCAAGGCTATAAACGTGAAGTGAAGGAGGTGAAGTGCTGGCTATGCATTAAATAATACATAGCAGCATAAACACCTTGCGTTTGAACAACTTTGTAATAGTTGAACCAATGCAATGGAAGTGGGATTTGAGAAGGTGCCTACAGCTCTTCCCTCACAAACGCTCCAAGAATTAATGTTGTTTGCCGTAATTTATCTTCTGAATTGAAACTAGTTCAGAGATCTTTGATGCCCTTTTGTACTGGAAAAGCCTCCCTCAGTGCAAAGAGCAACCAGTCAGAGCACGCACGTAGCAACTGCAGTGATTTGAATGGCAGTGCTGGATCTGGGGAGCTGAGTCAACCCCAGAAACCTGGGTACAACGAATTACAGGAGTCACATGGGAAAATGAAGAAAAAAACTATCCTTGTTTTGAGAAGGCAGTAGTGGAAGGGAGAACTAAGTGGTTTCTGACACTTCTTAGTTGCACCAGTGCTATTAATTAACTTGAGGCTTAATTGCAGGAGTAGTGGGGACTGAAAGTAAAACAAATGATCCTGAAATAGTGCTCAGCGGGGCCAGCAAATCGCTGTAAGGTTCTCAAAAGCTGAAAGATTGCTTAGTGCTGCTTAGTTACAGGGGCTGCTTCAGGGACCACAGGATTTGAGAGGAGAAAATGCTGCATTGGGAGCTGAAATAACACAGATAAATCTCTAAAAGTGTGTAAGTCACCTGTAGCAGGCTCCTCCCAGGGCGTAAGAGCTGTGATGGACAAATTCTAGTAAATGCTTCTCTGAAACTTAACAGAAATGAAAAACCAGCTCGGTGTAATTCAGAGTAGCCTGGCTTTTAGCAGTGACTTTGTTTTATGTGATTTGTAAAACATATATCTTATGGTTTTGGATGATCAGATGAATTATTCATGTGAAATTGTGCTGTTAAAAGAGTGATGGCATTAAGTCACGTGCATCAAAAGTGCTCCCACTGGCTGCTTCTGTTTAGAGCTATGATCTCATCTGACAGATTTTTTCTTTTTGGTTAGGAATGCAATACAGAAGTTCAGAAGAATGCAGTGTTTTATTAAGCTGATATGTTCATCTAAACAATTCAAGTATTTCAGGTTTTAAGTTTTTGACAGCACTTTGGGTCAATTCTCTTCTAGCTAAATTGGTTTGATCTACCCAAGCTCCTCTAATACAACTCCTGCGTGTCTAAGAAAACTTTGTGAAGCATAGCGTGTCTATGACCATCTCCATAAATGTAGGAAGAAAATCAGACAAGATGAATATTTCAAGGGGAAAAGTCCTGGCTAACCAGACAACTTGCAATAAAGAGAAAAGCTGGGGCTATAGATTGACCGGTGAAGTAGCACAAGCATTCTTGAGGGTGTAGAGAAGTGTGAAGGACTGAAGTGCTTCAGCTGAAGCTTACGAATCTCAAACTTCAGTTGGTTTCTTTTCAAATTCTGACATGTATACTAATCCCAACCAAACCAATGCTGATTTGGTATTTGTGAATGAAAAGTCATGTTTTTAAGTCTGCTTTGAGAAAAAGACTTACAGTACTGAGAGCAACTTTTTGAAGTTGAAAGTGTTGGATGAATAGGTAATTTTTGAGAGATGGTGAAGTAACAGAAATAAACATCAACCTGAATCACAAGTCATGGTTTCCATAGGAACACAGATATGCAACATCCATGCATGTCATATTTAGCAACTTTGATAGCATGTTCGTTCTGACCTGACAATTGAGAAAAGCCCATTTGAGTTGAGAATTCTAGTAGTTGTGGATTTTAACACGGTATCATTATGCTAATGGCTCCTGAAATACCCTGAACTCCTGTTAAGGAAGTTTATGGCTCAGTTGGAACCTCAAGTATGCGTCGTTAAGTGGCTGAGTTCCGCTTTACACTTAGCAAAGTACTTCACTGACCGTTGGTACAAAGAAAAAGTTCATGAAAATGTTCTTTAATGTATGTCACAGTGATCTAGAAAGCCGAAGTTGGTGCAACATTGAATGCTAACTTTTTTCCAGTGAGAACTGTCTTCCTGTTGGGTGCCGTTAGGATAAATTTACCCTGGGGCTCGTTTCATGGCATCCTGCCTTCAATCTGTGCCTGACATCCACAGCCCCTCCCACCTCTGGTGTTTCTCTCCTTGTTGAGCTATACTTACGTATTGCAAAATAAATAATAGGCTTTCAAGGCAAAATTTGTATCTGTATTGGTATGTATCTCTGAATTCCCTGGAGACCATTGGATACGCAGATAGTTTGCTGACTAGTTCAAATTATTTCAGTGCCTAGTAACTGCTGGTTAAGGTGAGCTTTGTACTACTTGCAAAATGAATGGTGTGTGTGACATATTCTAATTGCTGACCAGTTGCTAATTAGTAACATCTACTGATTAGACTGAAGAAATGTTCATGTCGATAAAAAGCTGTGCATGCTTGCTCTCGTGGCTTGGGTTTTCTTCTCTGAAGTCACAACCTGAGCCCCAGTCCTCAGTGGGTGATGGTGGCACTTAGTGTCATCAGCAGCACCACGCTGCAGTTTGCTCACTGCAAGATCCTTTCCTTTGTGCTGTAGTTGTAAAGGGGGCCTAAATTGGGCTATAAATTTTCTCCAGTTAATTATTTCATCAAATGAGTAATGTGGACTGCTGAGCATTATTATTCTCGTTTTACAACTGGGCAAATGCATCTCTCCGACATTGCAAACTTTGGATGTGAATATGTTGTTGCATATCTGAATTCTCTTGGGTGCCATAAATAAAGACCAAAATCTGGCTTGTTTCAACTGTTCTGGCCATTGAAAACAGACTGGTAATGAAGATAAATTTCTGCATACACTGTACTTGTTCTGAATGTACAATTTTGACTCATCTCCTCAGGAATCAAACAGGGGATCTGAACTCTGGCTGCTGAATGCTTTGGGATAATTAACAAGCCCAAAAACTGAATCCCAGAATAGGATGTAATAATACTACTTATCTCTTTGTTGTAGTAAATTCAGGTGCTGTAGCAGACATCTGTGTTTCAGTCCTCTCTTTTATCTACCACGTGATTTTTTGTGGAGATGAATATATGCATTATGATCTGGTTATATTTTCCAAGAATTTTTACATGATTTTTTAGGTGATTAAAACACTTTTTGAAGAAAACGTGGGTTTTTGTTTCAAATCACCTCTCAAAACAGTGGGAGTATGTGACCTGACTGGAACTTGTCACTATTTCCTTAATTTTCTGAATATTTCCTTTTTAAATCTTGATGATACCTGGCTTTTAGCACTTATTTCAGTTAATCAGAAATGTCTGAATGGAGCACTGAGGACTCTTCAGGTGAGTCAGTGCCTGCTCTTGGAGTCCTTGAGTTGTGAAAGAAAAAATTGGATTTCAACAGCTTTAGCTTTCATGAAGTGTCTTTTTAAAATACTGTATTTTGGCTCATGAAGTTACTTTGCCATGCAAAAACAGAATGGAAATTATGGCTGCAAGATGAGACTGGTGTCAGCATATTTTTTCCCCTCTGGTAGGCAATGTTTGTCTGAATCCAAATCATTTTTTGTCATGCCAAGCTTAGCTGGAGTGGCACTGCTGAAATGCCTCCGTGGGATGTGCTCATCGTTCCCCTCCATAGGACAAATGGTGTGAGTGTGGGGTGTCATATAGGCTTAGGTGAATGCTTTCCTTCAAGGGTGATTGTTGTTGCGATGTGACAGTAGTCATATAGTTTTGTTACTGAAGTATTCATGAAGTATAGGCACACATTCATTTCAGGTCTTTTTTTTTTTCTTGCTGCCCTGGGGATCCTCACAGGCAATGCCATATACTGTGAAATGAGCTGACTCCTGGGTGGGATGTTTGTGAGATTCCAGAAGGAGCTGAAGCAATTCATGCTTTGGATGCACAGTGCCCCACAGCGAGCTTTTCCAGAGGCACCTACATCTCAGCAAAGGCTAAGCCCAGTAGTGCTCAGCACTGTGCCCAGGGGAAAACATTGTGATGTGGTTATAAAATGCAGTCTTGACATCAGCTTGTGGGAGGGCATGGGAAAAATGGGATCCTGTTTTATGGCAGCCATGCTTGTTATTGTCAAAAACAACTAACAAGGGGTTTGTGTGATGCATGGTAACTAGAAAGCTGCCATGTCTATAGGCTTGTTGTGGTATGAATGATGTTTATTTTTTTGATCACCTTGTCAATCCTTTTATAAGCATCCCTGAAGAAGAGTGGCTCTGCTGGGAATCTGCAAGGCTTTTCTGTTGTCATATACTATGAATATAGGATGTTTATTTCACGTTACTGAAGTGTTTGTCTTCCGCCTTGTAATCATGGTGTGTGTATATGGAAATGAGTTTTACATAATATGGTGATGTCTTTTAAAAGTGTGTTATATTGGACTGCAAAACTCTGTTAGTGCTTCATGATCATTAGATGTTTTTGCTTTAGGGTGCCTGTGTTTCATGGGGATGATTCTAATGAAAGGTCTCATTTAGCTGTAATCTGAAGGCTCTGAATAAAGATGCCAGCCCTAAATTGTAACCTGAAATGCAGGAGTGAGTAGCTACAGGCTTGACCTACATCATTGTGAGCTGGGTTGTGAGTGCAGTGCATGATTTTGATCTCAGCTGTTCTTAAATTTTGGGTTTAAGAGTATGTTTCTGTAGTCCTCATGGATCCTGCTTCTTCCATCAGTTCCCCATGTGTAAACAGAGGTAACTGAAGAAAATAGGAAGTCTTTACTGATACAAAATGAGTGGTTCTTTCATTAGAATCATCAGAGTTCATGTCTTGAGTAAGATTTCTCATGTAGCGATAATCGTTGCTCTTCACATTCCTGAAATAGAAATGATCAATCTGTTGCCATAAGCCCAGCTCTGCTGACCATGCTGAGAGCAGTTATGTTAATCACTGTGGGAAGGATACATTTCAGAGGAGAACAGAAAACATCTTTCTACCCATTTTTAGAAAGCCTCTCAGATTCTTTTGGGTGCACGGTCTTGGATATTGTTGAACGTCAGATGGATCCAGAAGAGGGTTTCTGAGTGGTACTAAGAGTAGCTGCACCCTCTGAAGGTCTGGGAGGCTTATGTATCTGAAACGTCCAGATCCTCCGCTGTGTCAGCCACAATCTGTGCTGTAGAAGCACGATTTCTAATGCGAAGTGAAACAAACTTAGAAGAGAACCTAAGATGCAGTTTCCTGCTTTCAGCCTAGCATCTTGTTTCCAGCCTAAATAAGAGAGCTACGATCAGCACAGGCTGATGAAGGGTGGTGTTTTATGCCTGGGGTATGCTTCATCAGCAGCATCTGTGGCCCAGCGGAAAAATGCAGCATAAGGGCTTGTTGGTGCATGATAATACAGACACCCAAACACAGTGATTTTCTGTCCCCCATATGGAGTGTAGAGGCTTGGTTCACTTATGTCCCATAACCAGCACAGAAGTGGCTTGATTGATGGGTTTGCCCCCCTGGCCTTTGTTCTTCTGTCTCAGCTTTTTGAACCTCTAATTCTATGGTGGCTGTGTATTAGTGATGTTTCACAGCATTGATATCAAAGTAAGAGTAACAACATATGAAAGGCAGCAATATACAAACCTGAAGATTTACTTAATCTTAGCCTTAAGCTCTGCTTAAAGTCACAGATCCAAATGTGTTTTTTTCTCTTTGCATACAGCTTGGGGTGGAAGGGGGGGAGGAACAAATCTTCACGCGGTGTTGCACAGCAATCTGGAAATGGAGGTAGGTGTAGTCATTTTGCAGCATCATCGGTGTTTAAAGAAGACTTATTTAGCACTCAGAATATTATCAATCAAATGCTTATTTTGGAGTTGTTGCTAGCATCCAAGTCTAGGTTTAAAGATGAAATCAGAAGGTCAAAATTTCAGACATCTCCCTCCATGGACCTCTTCTGGGCATATGATTTTTTTGATGCAAAGATGGATGGCTGAATTTCCAAATCTGTTGAATGCATAGCAACAGCAAATGATCTCTGAGGGAAGGTTTTTAAAGCTCTAAAAGGGCACAGAGCAGCTGTACCCTTTAGCAACTTGAGGAGACTTCATTAAGTGAATGGGAACAACTGTCTCCGATAACCTGCTACCCTGTGTAGGTGCCTGGCTCTCAGCTAATGTTTTTTTAATATGTTGGCTGGAATAATGCTTCTGAAGCTGGCGAAACTCTACTTGGAGCTAATTTGAAGTTGTGAACATGTGATCATCATAAACAGTCATGTCATAGAAAATCCTTCTTTGAAGAAAGAGAGAGCAAATCACAGGTTTTTTTAAAAAATAAAGTTTAATGGGAGCATTGTTGTGATTCTGTTTATCCAACTGGCATCCTATTAAAATATATTCCTTTGAAAAGATCCATTATATTTTATCCTTTATTTTTTAAGATGGCTTTCAGATCATTGATGCTTGCTATTTTTTTCAATCTAATAAAATTTTGTAGCAGTGCTTTCTAAATTAATAATACAGCATCAGATTGGTCTAGAACAACAACAACAACAAAAATATCAAATACTGTCAGTTCAGTGTTCTCTTATGCAAAGTATGGCATCATCCCAGAGGACTGGTTAGAACGTATGTTAAAACAAATGAAAAGCATAGATGTTGTGCTATGATGTAAATCAATATTTAGCTTCAAAATATGTAGCACTGTGCTGCGTGAAGGCTGCTGATCTTTTCCTGCAGTCCTTTCCATAACACTGCAATGTAAAACTCAATATCAGCTAACATACAAAGCAGCTGGCAAAGAATTCAAGCTGCCACAAATGAAATGAAAGCAGTTTCCTATCAGAAGCATCTCAGAAGTACTGTTCCCTTTGAACAGTGACAACTAGCATTTAAATTACGTAACAGACCTGAACAAAACCACAGAGCATAAGAGGAAAATATGTTAACACTTCGGTCAGCCAAGCTCCTCTGAGCTTTCCTCGTCTAAAAGCAAAGCAACAGCAGATGAATGCACACAAACACTGTTTAAGTAGTAATATTTTCTGGTATTGAATGGCTTTTGGTAGAAGAACTTTTTCTTTAAATAATAATTGCTCTTTGCCACTAATTTTAATATCCCATAAAGTGAGGCATGAATTTGTCCCTTTGTAAGTGCTAAGACTGAGGTTGTGTTTTGATATAATGCACCTTAGGAATACGGTGAATGGTAAATATAGGAATAAAACCAAGTGTTGTTAGTAGAGCAATTCAGTGCTTTCACTCTAGTACGTCAAAGCAGGAGAAATTCATTTCCTTTCCTTTCAAGTTCAAAAGTTATAGCCATCTCAGTCTATCTGATTTTAGATATCTGATTTGAGATTTAACTTGTTATTTCACAAAAAACCTATTTCCCTTTCTGGTAGGGGGACAGTTGTGCTGGATTGCTGTTTTGGAGCAGTATTTTCATTTTGCAGAAGCATGCATCTCCCAGAGGAAAGCTGTACTTGAATTTACCAGAATACATGTATCAGTGAGTTTCTAAAATATCCCTAGTCTGGATACCTGGTACATTTTGAACTCGTTAAATCATAGAGGTCATTTCCAACCTTAATGATTCTATGATCATCTAGTCCAACCATCCACCTACCACTAATATTGCTTATTAACCCATATCCCTAAGAACTGCATCTACTCTTTCCTTAAAAACCTCCAGGGTCAGTGACTCCACCAGCTGCTAGGGCAGCCTGTTCCAATGCCTGACTGCCTTTTTGGAGAAGAAATTATTCTAAATAACCAATTGGAACCTCCCCTGGCACAACTTGAGGCCATCACTTCTCATCCTATCGTAACTTACATAGGATGAGAAGAGGGAGTAGAGGCTGACTCTCACCTCACTACAACCTCCTTTTAGGGAATTGTAGGGAGCAATGAGGTCTCCTCTAAGCCTCCACTGCTCCAGACTAAGCAATCTCAGCTCCCTCAACTACTCCTTATAAGACTTCCGCTCCAGACCTTTTGTAGCTTTGTTGCAGTGTAATAGGTCACAGGAAAAAGGAGCAGAACAAATTTGAAGCGAGGAAACTAGGTATCTTTCCTCTTCTGATTGTAAGAGGTGAATTTAATGGAAGATCAATAGTGCTGGTTGGGATCAGCTTTACTCGAGGCAGACAATATTTGCAGTTCTCAACAGAGTCTTCTACAGCATCTCAGCCATGACCATCAATAACCTTTAATGCCAGTAGCACATCAGTTGGAGATAGTAAATGTCAATCATGTTGCCTTGTGTGCTGATGTATGAGCTAATCAATAATAATAGAATTTAGTCATCAAAGCGTGTAGCAAAGTACTGTGCAAACATTAATTAACCTTTAAAAATAGATATTAGATAAGTATTAGTGTTCCAGCTTGTGATAACTGGAATACAACGATGGGCGTAACTGGACATTTCAGAAAGTGCTGGAGTCCTGTTGGAGAAGAAATAAAAGGAAATCCTCAAATCCTGGGGTTCAGTCTTTCATGTAAATGGTTAATTGTTACAGTGGGGTAAGAGAAGTGGTACATAGGTGCAGAACGACTGCTTTTGTTTGCCTGTGTTTCTTGTTAGACGAGTTCTTAGCTTGCAAACTGTACCTATGGAAATGCATTTTAAAGCAGATAATGGAAGATTTAGATTGTTTTATATCCTTATTTACAATGTGCATTTGTGCTAGTGTCCAATGAGAGCATGCAGTGATTTACAATTGCTGGAACAGAAGCTTTGCATGCCCCACTACAGCATACCATTTAATATTGAGGGTGCACAGGCAACTCCTGTCTACCTGGTGCCAGAAATCCTCCAGCACTGCATGAACTCCTTGCTTTTTTCCTGGTGTGTGTATAATGGCATGTCCTTGTGACATACTGTGGGCTCCTCCGTTAGATTTAATTTTTTTCTCTTGTTTATTTTATTGCACTGACTTACAAAAAATATGATTCTGTGCTTGTCACTGCCTTAGGGCTTTTTCTATATAAATATTATCTTTTTGATGATTCCGAGAATTCAGAGGAAAAAAAGATATTGATTTGTCTATGTCAAAAGGCTCTTCTCTATCTCATAAATATTCTTTTTGTCAAGATTTAATAATTCGTTGTCCAAGCCAGTGCTTAAGTGGAATAGATTTATGTTAATACAAATTTTCTTTGGTATTACGATGATCAATTTTTCAAGTGAGGAAAAAGAGGAAGGTGTCAGGAGCAACAAATGATCACATATGCTATGTTTTCCTTGTTACCTCCAGTTCAAGCCTGATGATTTTGGGGAAGAATTCATAGGTTAGACGTTAAAATGCGCTTAGGTGTTTTTGCTCAGCTACCTGTAGGAGAAATATCAATGGTGATCTGAGTCAACGCATTGGATAAAAGAGAGTAAGGCCAGTTTGGGGCCAAGGAGAAAAATAAGATGGAAACAGTGTGAAACTGTGACTGAATGCGTATTATACTCGTGACAAGAAGTCCAACTTTTGGACGTAAAAGGAAGTAGAAAATGCTGTGCCCATGGTCTCCCTCCTCCAAGCTGCTTTATTAGTGTGTTTTTCCATGCAAGCATTCTGTCCAATTGCAGACCAAGTTTTGTTGCTGACTTTCTAACCACAAATGGAACTTAGTAATTAAATGCATTTAATTACCTGAGCTTTGTTTTTAATTATGGTCTTCTACTAATCAAATGGCAAATTATATAAAATTGACAATGGAAAAATAAATGAGTAGGATATTTTTCTTTGCAGTTCTGGAAAGTAATTATGTGATTGAATCATACTTGTCCATGGGCAGAGGAGGGAAAACAGACCAGTTTTTAGCTATAAATTGAAGATGAATTAAAGTTGTGTCTTTTTATGTGACTTGATGTTTGACTTACCCTCTGATTTTTGTCAAGCAGTTGTATTTCTTTCTGCAGCAAAAGTTTCAGCCCAATGAGCATCCTGGCAGGATGAGTAAGGCTTAGTTTCAGAAACGACTGTGCAGATTGCCAGATTATATTGTATATAATTAGCATATGTTGTTCAAAATCCTTCGTGGTTATGCCAGTGAGAAGCCAGAAGTGCTCTCTTGAGATCAATGCATTTTCTCTGCTATTTACACTGCTGAAATCACAATTTATCTCATTGTGTGTTTTTATAATATGTTGTACACAACTGTGAATACATATTTGATTGTAACAGAAATGTGATTAAATTTCAGCTTTGTTCACTTCACCTGCTTTTACTCACTGTATCTCTACTGAGATTTATTCCGTCATTCAGAACTCTTCAACTGTTTCAGATAGCTGCCAGAAAAGGGAAAACAGCAAACAACAAACAAACAAAGTCCCTTCTGCCAAGACTGTGATTCCTTTTCCTCCTCCAAACACGTGTTCCATCTCTTCTGCTGTGGCACGTTTGTACATTGGGTATTTCCATTCCCTGCAATGACAGAAATAGAGCCTCTGAGCCAAACCAGAAGCCACAGCTAGACCTTCAAATACTGACTAAATATCGGTCTCTTTATGTAGAGGATAAGTTTAGTTTCCTCTGTGTCATCTGCAGTAGCTTGTTTTCCAAGAGGAAAATTTAAAGTTATCCTGTTTATTCTAAAAGTGTTGTGATGTCCTAGGAGAGGCTTTGCTTTGCTTTGAGGAGATGCTGGGATCCTTACTGACATGCTCGTGGGCTGCTCAGCGTGAGTCTCAGCTCTGTTTTTCAGCAGCTATCCTTCAATCCCAAACACCAAGGTGGTCTGGAATAATAAATAGAACTCTGCAGTGTAATTGTTATGTCTTCACCTGTGGAGGCAAGCTCTTGAGCACATCAGCACTGCTGTTGTAATACCTGTTGATGTGAGACAAAGTTTTCTTGAAGCAAGTTTTCCTTTAGCGTTACATTCAGTTTTATGAGGTAAGCTTGTGTTTGTTATCAACTTCTCTCACTACCTAAAGCATAAAAATATAGGATACTTTTTTTTTTTGCTGAAAAAAAAAAAGGCTGGATACAATTGTGGGTCTTGTTTGTCTCTAGTGTCTTGAATTTGTAGGACATAGTTTTCCCTTCCTTTGGGAACAGTGTGCAAGCCACTGACTGGATCAATAAAAATTGATTTTAGAACAGTGAGTAGAAGCAAACAATTGCATAAAAGGGGAAATAATCTTATGCTGAAAGCAATTGAATAATACACATTTTACCCGTAACTGATGGGTTCATTGAGATAAAAATAAAGCAGGTTATTTATGACCAAAAAAAAGAAAAAAAAAAGTTTAATGAGGTTTTAATTCTGATTTGTGATATTTTTATGACTGATACAGAACAAAGTATCTAATTTTATTCTAAGCAGGGTGGATTTCTTTTTCATCTTTGCTGGCTTATTTCTGTTTAGTTGTGAAAGAAGTGTGCTAAGTAGCCCCAGAAGGGCTTTCAGAGGATAGATTGCTATGGCTTTTGGTTGTACAAAAAGGTTAATTACGGAGGTTGTGAAAATGTTGCTGCTTTAATGATAAGGGACTACTAGACAGAAATGACTAACTGAGCTAGTTTTCACGGTCATCTTAATTTTAAAATAAATGACAAAACATCAGGCTCCTTGATCATTCTGAGCATTAAAAATGAAAGGTCTGACATGCATGAGAAATACCTAATGACCAGAAAATCTGGGATAGGTAACAGAGAAGGAGAAAAACCAAAAAGTAATTCATTAGAATTTGTGTAACACAATCTTTTTAAAACTAATTAAAAAAAGTATAAAAAGAAAAAAACAAATCAAAGTGGTAGAATCTTTTGCCAAAGTTTATAGACTGATAAATAAAACTGAATCTATAAGAAATCATACTGTAACTTTTTGCCCTATTTTTTTTTTTATGCTTTTCTCCATGGATCTTATTCTGCTACTCAAGTCCATTAGGTACTGCAGGATTTCAAAGGAGAGCAGAATTTGAATTTTATCCTTGACATACTAAAGTTGACAGATTGCCCCCATTTTTACACTAAGTGACTGAATAAGGAAAAGACCTATTCAAGGTTTGTGCAACATTCCTTTACTAGGGATATGAAACCTATAAATTATAGCATTTACTAGAATATACAATACAGGCTATGCCTGTCAAATTAAAGAATGATTGCTTAAGAGCATCAGCCTTGTAAAGTGTCGAGACCAGTGCTGAGTGAACCTCTATAGGTACCAGAAATTCACATTTTGCTTAAGGAATTGTTCTTATATGAATTCATCCAGTCCAAAGAAAACTGCTCTGGGCTAGTGACCCTCTAAGAAAACTTGACTTAACTGACTGTGGTATGAGATTGTCTCAAACAGATCTTGGGGATCTCTGTTAGCAGCACACACAGATGGATGTTGGGACTCATTGATGCTGTGTTGGGAATGCTTGGTGCTGAGCTGCTGAGCCTTCCAGGCAGGCTGCACAGCAGAGGGTAATTCTTTGAGGCTAGATGCAGTTTACATTTTTGTTATCTTACTACTTTGGGCTCACATCATTACTGTAAGTCATCTGTCATCACTCTTAATTACATATGAAGACCAACATAATACAGCTGAGGCAACAAGGAGTTTGAGTGTTTTGTGTTCCACTCTTGTTGGATTTGTAAGAGTTCGTACTGCATTTTGAAGGGAGGTGTTTAATCCTATTCTACTCTACTCTTAACTGACTTGAAAGAATTTAAAAGCGCCTTCCATCCTCTTAATTCACAAACAGAATATCTGTTAGAATTGGCCAAGCAACAGCTTCAGCAGCATTCCCAAAATATTTCACTTGAATTTAATTCTTCAAAATCCTGTAGCACATTATTTCAAAATGTATTATAAGAGCTTGTTGCTGTTGCAGTCAAAGAAAGAAATATATTCAAGTAATGCAAAATTGCTTAGCAGTAGAAATAAGCAATGGTTTGAAGGTTATTACATTAATATACAATTCACAAAAATTAATGAATTTTTGTAAATGTTAATATCTAGAGATATTTGGTATTAAAACATTATTAGAAACTTTATTGACATTGAAACAAAGAGACTTTTGCCTTTGGTATTCATTTTCTGTGTGTTTGTTTCGCAATTTTGAAATAATGTCACAGTTTGAAAGACTAACATAGGATAAAGCTGGGAAATATTAGTAATGCTGGGGAAAGTGGAGGAGTTTGGGGTGTCAGTAAAGCATTAAGTGTGAGAATATTTCATATTTGCATACTATACTTCTCTGATTTCTATTGGTTCATTAAAATTTGTGGATATAAATATATTTTTCCAAGGGAAGACCACTCCTGTTCTCCAACATGAATGCGTCTGCAGGAGGTTTTCAAGCCCATGAGCATCACCCTGCTTCAGAGTGCAGGTACTGAGCTTCGAGCTAGAGGAGATATCAGGAGGTTGCAGCTGTTCCTTAAAAATGTATTAATACTAAATGGATATGTTTATGAGTTTTGTATCTCTGTTGCTTCTGTTCCAGTCTAGTTGTAAAGAAATAGAAGGCTTGATTTATTGCTGAAATCTTGTAGAATGTTGGCAACCATCTCTGAATGAAAACGTTCCTCATTCCGAAGGGTCCTTGCTGAGATTTTGGCAGTGACACAGTGTTGAGACGATGTGGAGTTAAAGGAAATCTGCTAGTGAATAACATGGGAAAGCTGGTCATAGGCCTACGTCATTGTAATAAGGAAACTTGGTTGTAGATGGAAAGGACATTAAAAAAGAAATGATGAGGCAGTGAAGACTGAATGTAACAAAGAGAGAAATAGACCTAGAAATTGAAGGAATTTAGTAGCAAAACTGCCAAACAATGGTTTTAGTAGTTTGTTAGTTTATAGTTTACCTAAGAGAATTTTGTCACCAAATATAGATTAGGTCCCAGTGCACTGGTGGAGATTCCTCAATGATTGGGTTTGCTATCCACTCCTCTGTGCTCCAGAGATCTTCTGGACAATAGAGACCCAGGCTGGTACTAAGCTCCTCTCTGGTAGACTGCATTTCACTTAAATCATAAATTTTTGCACATGTGAAAATAGAATAAGTATAGAAGACACACTATATCTAAGTCTCCTCAACAAAAAAAAATCTAAAATGTTGAAACTTAGATTTGTTTATTCTGAATGTAGTTTTGTTACCTCCATTTTCTTCTGTTTCATGTAAATATGAGGCTAATTTGACATCCTAAATAGAAAATATTAGTTTGGAGAATAAGCAGGATGTATGGATTAAAGAGTTACCCAGGACTTATGTGTAATTTTAATTGAGTATATAGCTATTAACTTCACCAGGGTAAGACCACTGAGTTGCTTATGTAGTGGCTTATTTGTTTACGTTGAAAATCAATTAGCATGGCCCCTGTGGTTCCCTTACCTTTTCTCTGCAAGGATTCCCACCAGGGAATGTTGTGCCCCAGCATGCTTCTGACACCCACCAGTTCTTATGTCCTGCAGGGGGCTCCTGGCGACAGGGACATGCTAATGCAGAGCATTGGGACTGGGCAAGGATGTGGCTTGGCAGAATCAGACATTTAGAGTTAACATTAATATATACCATCTCCAGGTTTCAATGAAGAAAGTAACAGAAAAAGAGGTATAATTGCAGCATACTACTTAGTGATGGCTCAAAAAGATAGTTTTTGTGGTTGGAAGTTATTGTTAGTAGTATTCTTATTTATCTGCCTGCCTATGCATACCTCACTTCTAGCAGCACAGGCCAAGACACATCAGAGCATAGGGCTGTTGACAGCAGGTGTGCTTGCAGCTACCAAATCCCTAACTAAAAACAAATGGCAGCAACAAAACGTGCTAATAATTACATTATTTTGATACGACATATGAGGCAGTGACAGAGGGGTTGGGTGAATAATTCAGAGCCAGAGCGTCCCTAGGGTCAGCTGTTGTCTGGCATAGGGAACCCTTCTGGGCTTCCATGGTAGTCCTTCATCTGTCTGCACTGTTATTCAACAGCAATTGAGTTTTAATTTCAGATTTTCCTAAGATATCAGTGCAAAAGATTAGTAGGGAAATTTGGGAAATTCTGGAAGTTCACTTTTAAAACTTGATCCTCTAAAATATTATTTTTTAATTAGCATTCTTGCGGAGCTTCCTGAAGAACAGAAGATAACTTGAGAGTTCTACTTGTTCTATTTGGAGACTAAGTCTGGTAATGATTTTTTGTTGTTGTTGTTGTTTGGTTTTTTTTTTAATTGTGGAAACAGAGAGAGGGCATTTATTTTTAAGAATGCAGCTGTTCAAAGCAGCCTGCTGTAGACAGCTTCTAATAGATTTGGAAGCCTAGAAGAAAATGGAGAAGTGGTGAATATTTCAACCCGCTTGGAAATGCTAAAGCTCTGAGTGAATATTCATTTAAATAAACAGTTTTACACAACTTTGAAACTAGAAATGTTAAAAGGCAAGGAGATTACTATTTGTAGGAAGGATGTCATGAGTCATTTTGCTGTCTGTTAACCCATGCTGCTCAGCAGAGGAAATACGGGATCATTGTGGTAGGAAGTTGATGAACTGGAACAGTGACATTCAGCAAACAGGTTTAAGGCTTTTGTGGCAGATATGAAATGGAGAGTAAATATTCCTAGTGGACTGTGCAAGTCTCTGCAATCAGCATCCCCAATTGCTCCAGTCAATCTGAATTCCCCCGAGACAGCCCTGGAATTGGCCTTGTGTTACGCAGGCTCATTGACTTTTATTGTGTCCTGTATTTCATCCTCTGTGGGAGGAAGGTAGCGTGCAAACATCGGCTCTGCATTCAGCTTGCTCGTCATAGCAAGGGAGTGCTGAAGAGGCAATCAGGGCAGCAACTTGCTCTAGGTAGAGGAAGAGTTGCTCTGACTATTTTAAGAGGCATCAAACTCAAATCCAATTAATTAATTGCAGCTTTGCAGTGCTCCAAACAAACTTTCAGGTGTAACGTCTCTCTGGGATTTTGACAGTGTCACTTTCCTACTTCTCTCATTTTTCACTTCTACAGCTCCCTGAGAGTTCAATGCTTACAGACTGCCAGAACTGGGACTCTGTCCCTGTTGGGAATAAGTGTACAGTGCCCATTAGAGTGAAAGGATTTTAGCACAGGAGCAGTTGTCTGCTTGGGCACAGCTGGAGAAACTGGAGCTTAAATATACTATTTCAGAGCAGCAACTGGGAGGTTGGTGACTCGCTGTGAAGTGCTGACAGAGTAAACTCTTCCCATGTGTGTATTTTTAATGCAGTAATATATTCATAAAGTGTAGTTAAAAACACAAAGTTTTGGATGAAAATTAAAAGAGCAACCAGAGTTTCTCAAAGAAAACTTCAGGTTTCACTGTAAGAACACCCAGTTCTGTGTCTCCGTGCCAAGCAGGATGCAGACTTGCAAGGCCTGTTGGCAAAAGGATAGCACGTTTCCATCTAATGGAAATTAAATGATGTCACCTGTAAGAATTGGGGTGATGTTGGCCAAGAAAAGTAGAAGTAGTAAAAGATTATTTATTATTAAAGGCCATAAATCATGGTGGTCAGATCTCTTTAGCAGGGAGCAGTGCCTCAGCTGGCTGGATGTGAGCAATAACTGAATAATAGTGTTTCTGTTAGGGCAAAGGGAACCCAGGGAGAATGTTGTAAATGTTCCCAGTTAATTAAGATATTACCTGTTCAGCAAATATAATAAAAATACCTTAAAAAATTGAATAAATGTAGATGCAATTAGTGTGTTTTAATGGATGAATTCTTTGGTCGTTTATCTCCTGGCCAGCGTTACTTTCAAATATAATAAAAATGGAAGAGATGCTGAATGCAACTGGAATCAGCATAGCTGTGAACTTCTCCCAGAGTGGTGCAGCTAGTGCTACTTTATCATTGCTCACACCTACATGCTGACACTTCATCTGAAAGCATTTGCAATTAAAAAATGAATCCAGGTGCCTGTCGGTGTCAAGGAAAATAAAGAGAGATGTTATATTTTCAAAATAACTGTAAACTTTAGTATGACACATCTGGCAGTGAGTAGAAAGACTTGCTGCTTGGATTGTAGGAAGCAAATCTTATTTATGTTAGCTTTCTTACATCTCAGATGCTGTTAAAAGTCTGAAATGTATAGCTGAAAGGAAAAAATAGTGCCTGAAGCTAGAAAGAAGTCAGGCCTGTTCCTCTTTCATCTTGCTACAATTAAAATACAACAGTAAACCAGATAACTCAAAAATTGTTTATGAACTCTCAGGTCTGAACTGAATAACCATCTGTAGAATTTTAAAAATTAAAATCCCTTTAGGAAATAGTGACCTTGCAGGGCTTAAATCACCAATGAATTTCTGAATGTGGAATTAGGTTGGAATAGATATGAGCTACATAAAAACAGAAGTTGGAAAAATACAGGCTGTACCTCTGTCTGTCCAAAGATCTTGGAAGGAAATCTTGGCTTCTCCCCAGACTTTTGGTAGCAATGGGATTGTTCATCTCAGTAGTGAGGAAGGTCATGATTTACTCTTGTGGCAGAGGGGATATTCCTGAGGAATATTTTGGTAGAAGTTCCCTGTGGCCTCTGAGAAGATACATTTTATTAAACGATAAATAGAAGATGTCATAGAAGGAAAACCAGACAGAGACAGAGCCTGGCAAAAATACCATGCTGCAAAACGGTCTATAAATTAACATGCTAATTAGTTCAAACATGACCAAAACAAGGCAGCTTATATTGACCATTACGAGACACTTAGGGGTTTTTACAGCAGGTTGAACTTTCTGCCAGTTAACTTTTATGTTGTTTTTAAAATTGATCATATTCACTACAGTTGTCCAAATGCCATTAATTTAAAGAAGTGTCAATCGGAGCTGATTATTAGGATGCTAGGTTTGCAGAGTGCTGCATATACAGCTGAATACGCCGAAGGCTGAAATGCTGCAGTCCATTCTTCTTGTGTATGGGTTGGAGATCAAATATGACAGCATCTGTTGAAAGAAAGATAAAGAGTCTCAAACTGCATGGTATAATTGAAACTGTACTTTGGAGCTGAAGTGTTAGAATCCCATTATTTAATGTACAACTACACAAAAGTTATTTTGTGAAGAGTAGGTTGTAGTGACACGATCTAGTCATCTTTTAAGACATCTTTCCCTTCAGATAGAGGTTAGAAGTTGCTGCATTTAGAGCTGAAATCTTAAACTGACAAAAATGTTGCATCAGAGGTGCAAAAATAAGGGTTAAATAGATGTGCAAATGAGCATTACTTTAAGTGAGGAATAAAATACTCATCCTGTAAATGAAGGAAATAAATCCCACAAAACTAAGTATGAAATAATTTCACTAGATGGAAACTTTAAACTAGTTGGACACAAGAGATGTGACGGATGGCTGAGGCAGGTTGCTTGCAAGTTGGATTTGTTGACGTTCACTCTTCTTTACAGGTAGAGTCAGAATTGTACCTAAAACAGAGCGAGAAAGAGTAATAAACTGATAAAACCATCCAAAAATCTCAATAGTGTACAAAATGGCACTTAAGAGGCTCTTTGATGTTTGTGGAAACAAGGCATTAGCTTTAGTTGTCAGTTTTTTGTTTGCATTCCTGTGCTCTATGCTTCCTGAGGAAATCTTTTTCCATTTAATTAGAAAGAAAAGCTAAGATCGGACTTGTTAATAGACTTAATTTGCAGTGCTGTGCCAAAGGTTCTTTATGAAAGACTCATTGGGAGTGCAGGGAGAGGAGAGAATTTCATATTCTTCTAAGCCTTAAATGTTCATCCTGCTTCTTGGTTCCATCTTAATTCTGTAGCAGTGGTGTATGCTGTAGTGCTTGAGACTTATTTCATAGCAGTACACTACAACCACGTTCCTACCTACCAAGTTCATTGCCTTCTGTGCAGATTATGGAGTTTCTCTTGCATGCTGCAAGACTGTAGTCCTGGATTTTCAGATCTTTACGTTATCAGTTAATGTTCTATCTTTAAAGCACAACGTACGTTCATATGAGGGCTGCTCCAAAAATAATGCCTCCAATTTTATGGTGTTTGACCCACAGTGATGGAAGTGGAAGTTGGTGTAATGGCAGTAAAAACTAAATCTTCCCACCTATATTTAGTTACATTTTGTTGCTGTGCGATGGCACAGGGAGAGGTAGCCTGAGAGGATGCAGTCTGATATGGAAGTGCATATGAAGGAAAGGTCATTGAATTACTCCATGTGGAAAAAATAGCATCCATTAACATTCATTGATGATTGCTGAATGTTTGTGGGGACCAAACCGTGGATGTGAGCACAGCAAGGGGTGGGTGATGACTATGTTGAAAAACAGAATTTTGCAGTTGAGAATTTGCTCTATCAAATAGTGTTATTGTGCTCTTTATATCTATTGTAGCTTCTATAGAAATAACTAACAAGCAAGCATAAGGACCATAAAGAAAATTAAAGTTGCTGTATCCCAATTATATTAGCATGATTACTCGTGTTTAATTTCATTCCACTGCTGAAACTGACTCCAAGAGCCAATTCTGTAGATTCTAGGAGTAGAACAGTTTAATTTATTTCTCAGTAACCCCTGCACTGCGCCCTGGAAGACCTTGGGTCACCCATTTCAGAGAGCTATCATTTGGGTTCAGCCCTCCATCCCTTACAGCTCAGATTCCTTAGTTCCCATCTAATCTTGCCCAGCTGCAAACTTTCACAATTTTACCAAAGAATACTGGAAGCCTGGTTCTCAAATTGGAGATTTTTCTCAGTTTTCAATAAGAGAACCTGTTACTGTTCGGCAGGAGGCAGTGTGAGATGCCATTATCTGGATTTGTGGAGGCTTGCTGTGCTCAGCTCGGGCCTCAAGTGGCCTCAGCATGGCTCCAGGAGGATGCTTGTGCCTTGTTAACGTGCTGGGAACTACAGAGATTAGGTTAGGGGGCTATTTTGCACTCTGGAGGAGTTGTCATGTGTTCCATATAAAGAGCTAATGTGGTCTGCTTTTAGAAATAACAGCTGGGTGTCACGCTGTAGCAGGTAGCACTGGCTGTACTTGATCTGGTTTTGCATTGCCCAGGAAAAAGTGAGAGAGGGTTATGCTGAGATCTAGGGCAGAGAAAGAGACTGCAGATATCAGTTTGGGGATTGTCCTGCTCTAAAAGGAGAAGCAAAAATGTGACATCCATGTCCAACCCCAGCATGGACTTTGCAGATGAGCAGCCAAATATCCTCAGTGTGTTCACTTGCCACCATCTCTGCTAACCTCACACTGTCAGGACACTGAAACCTTGCTAAGTTTTTCTATGTGGCAATGCTGAAATACCCCCATAGAATCATATCTGGGAATACTCCTTTCTAATTTGAAATCATTTTTGCTGAATGATTTATTTTGCATATAAAAAATGATATGGTGCAACAGGGACAGACTTGATTTAAAGCAGAGCATTTGGATCCACGTCACTTTTTGTTTAAAACATTAATTTATGGGCATTTTGCATATGTAGAGCTAGTCCAGAACTGGAACTAAAGGAAGGCGTGTGTGTGTGTGTATGTGTGTGCTATGCAGGCTGTTAGTTCTGTGCTTTGCATCTCATTTGACTAAAGCTAGGCTGCCCTGAATCCAAATGTTCTCACACGTACGCTGTGGAGAAAAAAGGGGAAGTTTAATAAAGTGCTGCAAGCATTATATAGTTCTAACATTTTACTGAATGTGCTATGTAAATTAAATTTTTGTGATCAAGAAGAAGAGAAATCATCAGTCATGTCTGACATCTGCACTCATTGTAGCGTTTAGAGCTAGGAGTGAATTACTACTTAATTTAAAAGCCAAAAGTATAAGAAATTGTACATCTAACTTGACATTTCAGAACCTTCCTACATTTGTGGAGGGAATCAATTGTCTGCTTTATCAAGCAATATGGGGTTTTGATTTCTGTTATCCTTTCAGCCCCTACTGTCATGGATTAGTTGTAATTCCACATGAATATAAATCACACGTATCATCGTCAGTAGCAATGTATCTTATGTATAACACATACAATATGTACAGAATCTTTAGTGTGTATGCACATTGTTGCAATGCATATATAAGGATGTAGGGATCCAACTCCATGTGGGGAAGAATGACCTTCTGCTGCACCAAATGAATTACACCATCTTTTCCAATGACTACAGTTGTATAGATCATCGTCTTACAGCACCTGCAAAAGTCATAGTTACTGTCAATTTGAGAAATTTTCATGCAGTACCTCTGTTTGTCTTTTGCTGTCATGGGAGGGAAGAAATCCTTCTTATTAGAAGGATGGGATGTGCAGATGGATAGTGCCTTGATGAATGACCTTTTCCTGCTATTAACAGCTCGAGGAATGGTACTCCTGAAAACAGGCTTGTGCTTGCATTTGCCATTTGAATAGTAGTGAGCTGCGTGTTTTGCCCGGTGTCTTTGAGGAGTAGTGTTTAAAATCACCTTGTGGCATATTTCTCCTATGCATTTCTCCTGTCCTGAGGTGCAACCTGGGGTTCCTCTTGCTGCTTTTCCTGTTGTAAAATCTTCAGCTCCCTGACACTGAGTGCCTTAATGAGACAGGTGAGCTGATCTTACATTGCTGCAATAAGAGGGGGGGGGGAGGAAAAAATATTATTACAACTTTTCACTAAGAAAGGACAAAACATACCCCTCCTTATTTATTAGGCTGATTCAACTGAGATGACAGGAGGCCATCCTTCAAATGACAATCATGTCAACCCACAGCAGCTCAGCTGTCACTGCGGCGTTGGGCACGTGGCAGGGAAAGAAAAGGGATGGTGAGGTGGGAACGTGGATCTGTGCAGACAGAAGGATCATGGCCTGATAGTGGTAATCCTTATGTTCTGAAAATATGAGTCGGCCTTTATTAAAGCTTGCAACAGTGGCCTCTTATTGCTCACGTTAGGTGAGAGGGGTTATACTTCTTTGGCTTCCCCACGTAAAACACTTGCTTTTTCATGACTTTTGCTGCTTGGTCACCCTCAAGACATGCTGTTTTATTTTTAATAAGACTATAGATTGATCCTGTGGTCTCTGTAATAGGCATAGCTCTTAGCCCTCTTAGTGCCATGGCTGAGCTTCTGGGAAGCACAGCTTCAGGAGCCCTAAGTGTGTCTGGAGTTGGGCTGCTAGGGCACAGCCTGCAACAGAACTTCCAGAATGTGTCACATCATAGGGATTTGTCATCAGCATAACTCAAATAATGCAAGTTTTTGTGTGGGCGTAAATAATGCGAAGCTGCTATAGTAATACCTACAATAAAACAGTGCAGGGAGGAATCTGTACTGTGCATAAAACTCACTAGATTTGACTACATACTACTTTGACCCAGACTATTTATGAAGCTTCTCTGCTTATTTTAATAGTTATACAGCTACACAGAGGGGATGAAAATGACTGTGAAATCTGCACTCTGCGTGGGCTGTCTGGTACTAGAAGTGGCAAAGAAAGCTGTTACATCTGATACCTGTTTTAGGATGGATTTTTGATGGGGCAAAATCATGCATTGAGTATATTGACATTAAGTTATTTGAAAACATGAGAACAGTGTGGCTGAAAAAAAAAAAAAAAGTTAATCTGAAAGTGTTGACCTGTGTAGAAAATAAACTATTACAGAGAATTAAATCAGATGCAATGCCTTTGATGGCCATGTTGTGATATACGAAGGAAACAACACCCAGAGGAAAGGAAGGACTGGAAGGAAGTTAAAAATATTTGCAGTTCTGACTGGATGGTTTTATGTCAGACTACCTAAGAAAAAAATAATTAATTAATTAATTAAAGCTCACAATTCCTGAAATTGACACAGTTTGAGATTCACTAAGGATAAGAAAGTCTGCTAGAGTACCCAAAGGATACCTAGGAAGTAGGAAAAATAAAGTGTGCACAATTTTCTGATGTAAACTTGAGCTCATTTATTTCAATTGTTGAGGATCACGGTAAGCTAATGGAAGTCTTCCTTGCTGCACTGCAGAGCCAGGAGGGAAACCTGAACTGCAGCCTCTGCCACCTGTATGCCTTTTGTTGGGGCCCTGAGAAAACCCACTCTGCTCAGCACTTCTTAACTTCCATAATGTATTTTGGTCCCAGTTGCTCTATCTATTAACCTACATATATCTATAGTGGGAAACACGAATGCAAACCCAGGATGCTGTTTGCTATTCCAGTCTGTCCTCAAAACTTCAAATAAATCAGACAGAATAAGACCACTCTAATTTCCTCCAGCAAGCATAGTAGTTTTCCACAGCAAGCAAGTAGCAGGGCTAGGGCTCTAGTGACTCTGTGAAGCTGCAACAGTTACAGAGGTTTTTAGTATTTTTGGATAAAAATATAACATCAGTGATAATGTACTTGCATGTAACCCTACTTCAGACAATAACACACCTTCTGAAGTATGAGCAACACTGTACACAATGCTCCATTTTTTGTTTTTTCCCCCATTTCTTCTTCTTCTTTTTATTTATTTATTTATTTTTTTTAGAGAGTAGAAACATGGAATATTTTAACTATGACATGCTTTTAATATGCTGCACTCCACTGTCACTGGGCTTTAATAAGGGCAAACTTCATACAATGAAAGAAAAGGTCATTTATGACAAGAATGTAAATACACAGTAAATCCTTAGCAAAGATGTGCCTTTACGTTTGCTGTGGAGGTGGGAGTTATTCCACTTTAGCTTCCAAAATTGTGGAGCTCCTGGTTTGCTTATAAACAAACAATAATTTTCAGAAATTGAATACTACACCTGAGCTTTCTTTCCTGTTTGCTTTGTTTGTGGGAGCACATAGCCTGGAACTCTGTCAAGCTGCCCCTGTGTGGTGACCAACATAAAGGCAGCTCATCCGGCTGGGAGTAGGCTTCACTCCTTGAGACAAAGTGAGTTATACACAACACAAAACTAAAAGTTGCCCTCAGTCTAACCACTCAGTGATTTGCTTTGTGTTTAGTTTTCTTCGCTTCCTACAGCCCCCCTAGAGGACTTCTTTTTTTTTCCTCCATGCATATTCCTAATGGAAACACAGCAAAAGCCTGGGGGCAGAGGTGATGTTACTCCTTTAATTCATTTCCACCAAAAGTGCTTTTGATGCCTGCAATTATCAAAACAGCTTTCTGCGTATTTTTTTTTTCCTATTCTGTTTTTGATAAACACTTACATCCAGGTCTCATTTTTCCCTTCTATGTTCTCCTCATTAAATACCAGAGGTGTTTATTTAAGGACTGCAGGAAGGGCTGGGAGGGGCTGTAGTGGGGCTGCGAGCTCCAAATTGAAAAGACTTTTAAAGTTGGGTGTTATTAAGAGTGCATTTAATCAGGGAAAGTGATAAACAATTTGTTGTAAGACACATAAATACTAGTTGGAAACTAATTTCAGTGGCATAAAAGACAATCAACTCTTGCATATAAAGTAAATGGAAAGAGCGTGGACCTGTATGCTATTACTCATGCCGTGCACCACATTCATTTAGAACAATTACTTTCTTCCCTTGGCCAGAACAGCCTTTTTGTATCTGCAGAGTAAAGCAAGAGCAGAAAAGTATCCAGAAAACACAGAAATATGCAAAATCAACTACTAGATTTCCCTTTTTTTTTTTTTTGTTCATATTTAATAATCATGAACTGCCTTGTTGCTTAAGAGCCTGACCTTCTCTGTTAGCAAAGCTCACACCTAAAAATCCTGCAAAGTTTCAATTTCTAAATGTCACAAAATATCAAATAGGTGCAGAAGACAGGAAGCAAGTCAATAAATGTTTGTATTCTTCTCTTGATGCTCTTTTTTATTTCATTTTATATGGGGAAAAAAAAATAAATCGGTTTAATCTCTCCTCTGAAAAAGGAAAGCAAGGAAGCAGAGCCTGGGGTAGCAGTCAGTTAAAAGTATTGATTACAGTGCTTAGCAATTTATGGAAAAATAAATAAATAAGGCTAAAATGCCTTCAGCCTATTTAGGAGAAAGCATACTGTTTCCTATGGTGAAAAGAAGTATAATTAAAAAGCTATCAACAGTCTGGGATTGTCAAAAGTACTTTGTCACCTGAAGCACATTCCTTGTAATTATCTTTTGGGCTTTAAGCTAGATCACCATTAACCTCCAAAGAAGAAGGGTTACTATGCTTTCTGGTGTGAGAAATTGTATCATCATGTAAATTAAACCCTGTTAGGTAGTCAAATTGGATTTGCAAAACGATTGACTATTAAACCTAGTCATGTATATTATCAGATGATACAAAGCATGACATGCTAAGAGGGAATGAAATAGAAAACATTTTTTTTCTGTGCTTAAAATTGTCAATATTACTGTACAAAAAGTACTTTTGGGGGGAAAGGAAGCAAGAAGGAGGAAGAAAGTCTTTATTCAGAGGGTGGTGAGGCCCTGGCACTGCTGCCCAGAGCTGTGGGTTCCCTACTCCTGGAGATGCTCAAGGCAGAGTTTGGATGGGACCCTGAGCAGCCTGAGCTGCTGGGGAACAACCAGCCCACTACAGGGAGTGGAACTGGATGATCTTTGAGTTCCCTTCCTACCCAAGCTATCCTGTGATTACAAAAATATTTTCTTGTCAGTAGAAAATGAGAGAAGCCATTTCAAGCTTGTTGTAATAGTGCAGTGGTTAAGCCACGTTTACTGTAACTCAAGGTCTCTCACTCTAATGTGTAATTTCCCAAGTTGGTCAGCACGGGGCTTCCATTGAAATGCAGTTTCCCAATTTACTTGCTCAAAATGTGTGACAATACAGACTGGAAATAAGTAAACTTGCTTCATCACTGCAACGGATATTGTAGGGCACATCAAAAGCTTTTAACTGTTGCTGAAAAAATGATAGTAATTTTAAAGCACCAAAAGCATTATCTAGGAAGGAAGGGAGGAGTATGGCTGAATTTTCTTTCTGGAGTCCTGAAAAAGTCATCTTTTGGATTCATGCTGAACAGATGCCTTTTTGATCTTCAGGTAATGGTGAGGGATGGATGTATCAGGTGTATTTTCTCACGAACAGGAATGAAACCCAGAGCTTTGCACCTTGTGAGTGCACTTCTGTCATTAGGGAGCACACGTGTTTTGCAGTAACTAAATATATATAAAAAAATTGCCAGCAATCCTCCAAACTCTCAGAGAGTTTCTTTTCTTTTTTTATTTTTTTTTCTTTTAAAATAATTATTATTTTGAAGAAAACTTTATTGCACTTTATTTTTCTGCCAAATTACTGCATGTTGACAAAGGGCTGCATTCAGTCCTTCTACTTTCAAGTTGGGCAAAGTGGGTAATTGAGGTTGTGTGCACAATAAACGAGAACATCCATTGGTTCCATATAAACCTTTTAAAAGGCTCTGAATGGAGAGTGAGACAGGCTAATACGAATTGCAAAAGGACATAATTAATTTGTACATTAAAGAAGATTTTTAGTATGCCATTAGCCTCAGTAACAGCCAAAAATAAAAAGGCAATCATGTATAACCTTGCCAAAAGTATTACAAACTTCTTGTCATGAAAAAAATGTTTTTTAAGCAAATGCCTCATGTTTTTTATAAAAATTATCCTGATAACTCTTACTTGCTGCCAATGAAATTAGGTTTACAAATGATATTAAATGAGATGCTCCTTTTTAGAGCAGTCAAAAAAATCAAGAGCATCTACTAAAACAAGTGGACGTGCCGGAATTGTTACAGTTCAATTAATACCACAAACTTTTAAATTCTCAGTAAAACAGCTCAGTCTTGTTTCCTCAATGTCCCTAATCCCTTTTATATGCCTTATTAAGGAAGCCTCCGGAATAAAATCTTATGGGGAAGTTGTGGACCTGTGTTCTCCCTCCTGTATCTTTCAGAAGCTAATTCCTCCCTTCAACTTTTTTATTTAATAGAGGGTTCTTCTCTTTTATACCTCCTTCTTCTCCCTATGCTGCTTAATCATTTGCAGTATATATAATATGCGTATTATATAGCAAATAATCTATTTTTAGAAGAAGCATGTAAATTCTAACAAATTTACTTTTATTATTATTAAGAGGTTTTATTTCTAGTTCTAGCAAGCCAAGATCATAAACTGCTCTTGAAGATTCCTGCTAACAATGAAAAGTCAAATTACGCTACAGAAATTAAAATGACAAGATTGTGAGACTGATAAATTATTTTCTGCATACCATGAAGAAAATGAATCATAGGATTTGAGTAACCTGATTTAATAGATAATTCTGTAATTCCTACTCAATCATAGCTTACTTTTATCCATCATTGATAGGATGCAGTGCATAACTTCCAGTCCTCTCTGAAAGCATCCGACAGCTAAATAATACAGATAGGAGCACTCTTATGAAACAACAGGGAGCTGGTGTCTTGTCAGTGAGTGTGAGCAATGATCATTTACGTTGCTAACACTTAAAATATCACAGCAGCCAAAAGAGAGATCCCCGAATCTCACAGCAATAATAGGGATTACAAATAATATTTACTGGAAATATGGCAGGGAGTATTGCTTGTAAAATACATGTTTCAAATACGTATATAATCTCTTCGCAGTCTGCAATGTTTAATATGTATTTACCTGAGAAGAAAAAGTATTATGATAATTTATGGTACAATAAACTGTAGTATGAATGAATTTTGTCATCAGTGCAACTAGTTTCCTGGTTGAAAATCACTTGGTAGTAGAGGAGGGACAATTTCTCTGTCCCTGTGGTGACTGGGACATGTCATCCCAGCCTGGAAGTCTCCACACCCTGCTGTGCTTATTGAGGAGACACCCTGCATAATGACTGCAGGACTGAGTCGTCAGAATTAGGAATTGTAGAATGGTTTTGATAGGAAGGGACCTCACAGACCAAGCAGTTCAAACCCCCCGCTTGGGCTGGTTACCTCCCATCAGCTCAGGCTGCCCAGGGCCCCCTCCAGCATCACCATGAGCATCCCCAGTGTCAGGGCACTCACAGTCTTTCTGAGCAGCAGAACCAGAGCCTCACCATTGTATAAGTAAGAATTTCCACCTACCATCAAACCTAAATCTTCCGTGTGGTACCTTTCTGCCTTGGAAACACTCGGTATTGAATTCAGAGTGCTCTAGAGTTGTAATATTAATTACTCTGTCCTGGATTTCCCTTACTGTCTTTTCTACAATGTCCCAGTTTTTCCAACCTCCCCTGCATTTCCCTCAGTTATGTTCCACTCAGCGCGTTCCCCTGATCTGCTGTGTTGTGTTTCAACTTTGCCAGAACACCCATTTTCTGACATCTTTCCAGCTGTGGAACTACCTCTCTTGGTGAGCTAGCTGTTGCAAATGATGACAGTTACAACCCCATTAAGAGTTCCTGCTGTACTTTGGATATCTATAGTGCTAACCCAGGAGAGGACTGAAGGGCAGGGGCAGGGAACTTCAACCCAATGTAATGCTGAAGTCAGCGTGGGAGTTAGACCTCTTGAATTTCTTCCAACTGAAGTTATTGTGTAGTTTCAAATAAAGCCTTTTCCTAAAAAAATAATGACATTTAAAGAGATGCATAAGACTCCCTAAGGATGTATGAAGCATCTCCTCTTCTTCCCCATCTGGTCTTCTGTGCATTGTTTTGTCTTGCAAGGAATCCATGCTTGAAAGCACAGCTGGGGATCAGGCTTCTTTCCAAAAGTGCTAAAGAGACACCAGGTTCCAATTAATTTAAACTACCTCCTTTTCTTTTTTTTTTTTTTTTTTTTTTTTTTTTTTTTTTTTTTTTTTTTTTTTTTTTTTTTTTTTTTTTTTTTTTTTTTTTTTTTTTTTTTTTTTTTTTTTTTTTTTTTTTTTTTTTTTTTTTTTTTTTTTTTTTTTTTTTTTTTTTTTTTTTTTTTTTTTTTTTTTTTTTTTTTTTTTTTTTTTTTTTTTTTTTTTTTTTTTTTTTTTTTTTTTTTTTTTTTTTTTTTTTTTTTTTTTTTTTTTTTTTTTTTTTTTTTTTTTTTTTTTTTTTTTTTTTTTTTTTTTTTTTTTTTTTTTTTTTTTTTTTTTTTTTTTTTTTTTTTTTTTTTTTTTTTTTTTTTTTTTTTTTTTTTTTTTTTTTTTTTTTTTTTTTTTTTTTTTTTTTTTTTTTTTTTTTTTTTTTTTTTTTTTTTTTTTTTTTTTTTTTTTTTTTTTTTTTTTTTTTTTTTTTTTTTTTTTTTTTTTTTTTTTTTTTTTTTTTTTTTTTTTTTTTTTTTTTTTTTTTTTTTTTTTTTTTTTTTTTTTTTTTTTTTTTTTTTTTTTTTTTTTTTGACTTTATATCTTTCTGAGATAGGGGAAGTTAAGAATGACTGCTCCAGTACTGGAAACTAGTAATGACGTAAACCTGGATTTTTCTTGAGTAATTCATTCCAGGCTGCTTACATTTTCTTGGATTATCTAGAAAAAAAGTTAGGTAAAGGATTGCATCATTCACACTGTAACTTTAGAGAAGAAATGTGGAAAGGCAAAAAGTCAGACTCACCCTGGCATAATTTGATTGGTTTCAGTGAAGTTGCACCAGGGACTCATTCAGCCTGAGAAGTTGGTAATCATGTAACACAGATGTTACAGTGTTTGAAGGCAATGGTCCATAATAGCAGAAGGAACAATACTGCACCCCAAAGGGCCTATCCAGTGAATGAGATGTTAGGTTTTTACACAAACAGAATCAATGCTGACTGCAAGATCTAAGAATGTGTAAGAAAATAGAACTCTACTCAATCTTAACATTTCAGATTAAACCTGCTGGTGTCCATTCTAAAGCAATGAGAGGATGTTTTAGCACCGTTCTCTGACTGCCTGTGTAGAAATGAGCAGTTTGGATATGCAAATGGCATTTCTGTATCAGTGGTCTTAAAAATGTTGTCGTTTTTGTCTTCATGTATTACTCAAGATCTTGCAAGATATTTGAATAGGAAGGTTTAATGCAAGTTCATGAGAGATTTTTGTATTTTCATATTTTTATGCAAGGAAATGTGGAATTTGACAAACATTTATGTATTTTGAGTTACACAGTTTGTCATAGGGAGGATAGAGGTCACAGACTTATTAGAATTAGAGCAGTTATGGTTTGTGCTCTGTGGTTAAATATCAGAATCACTAAATAGCCACGGCATTACAGTTAATATACTAGAATAAAAATGACAGTTGTGATGGGTGCGTGTATGTGCATGTAGGCTTCTATAATTTAAAATCTGATATTGATAGCACATGCTAGTTCCTTCCCACTGCTCAAAAAGAGATGGGTCTTCCCAAATCATTGCCATTAGACAAACGTTGAACCCCTTGTTGTAATCCAGGCAAGTTCTGGTTCATTTTGTGGCTCCTTCTCTCAGCAGCTCTCTCCTTTTGAATTTCCTTCCTTAGGAGAGCTGTAAGGGACAGAGATGATGAACCTCTAAAGAAACTTTGATTTCTCCAGTATATCTTTAATTGTCAGTAGAAAGAACATTGCAGGCAACTCAAAGTGTCTGGCATAGTCCCTGTGGTTCTTGTGGTGACTGAATTACATGCTGCTCCACAGTCTGAGGAAATGTCTTTGTGTCCTTTTCGGTTTCTTAGCAGCTTGGGGTTTTTGCTTGTTTGTTTGTTTTTCAGGGTGGTTCTCGAAAGGTTACGTGGTTCTCAAACGCTGCAGGTTTGCTATGTGTGTTTTATTTAGATTAAAAGGCAAAGTACATCCATTCAAGGCTTAGGCAGTTTAGCATAATTAATTGTACAATACAAATAATTTAATTAAATTTAAACATTGTTAAATTAAAGTCCTCAGGAACCACGTTTACTGTTTTTGTGCTGCCAGACATCCAGACATCCACTCTCAGACTTCTCTAGAGATTATTTTTTTTGTAGTACGTTCAGCTAAAATAAATGCCACGGAATATGAACAGCCAAAGAAACCCAGCCTACCCAACAAACCCCAGTGAGTGCCCCTTTCCCTTACAACAAAGGGGTCAACCGCTTTTGCTGTAAGAAAACTTGTTCCCTTTTGCAGTCAGATAGTCATCACATCGACAAAGTTGAAATGATGCTTGTCTATCTCTCCCCCTTCAATCCCTCTTCCACTGCCCAGTGTAATAGTGCACACTGTAATACTGCACTGCATTTCTCAAGCCTGTCCTACAGAACAGGGATTGAGTGTGTCTGCCAGCCCCGTGCGGCTTCCAGACAACTATGATTTCTTCATTACTCTTTCCATGATTGGATGTCAATTAGTGACTTAAAAATAAAGTCTTCATCATGTTAGCAATCCCCTGGGTTTGTGAGTCTCCCAGCACCCCCAGCCATTTTATCTAATTCATTAGGGCAGTGAAAATGAAGTACTGTTGTCAGGTTGCTTTGGGGAGAGGCAGCAAATGAGCTCCTGTGGGTTTTGGAAACCAGGAGGGCTGACCCCCATCCAGTGGGACCATGGTCACCAAGGGGCTCCAAGGGGTCCACAGCTTTCAGCTCTGCTGCTTTTTTCACCTGCTTAATCCAAACCCTGCTACGTATGCCTAATGCTGCAGATTTCTTCTTTTAGCTGCTCGAGAGAAAGGTTAAGAATGAAAATATCTGCCAACTCAGGTCTTTTAAAGTGCCTTTTCAAGACAGAGTCCAGACAAAAGGTTTTGTATTGACAGCTGGTGAAACGTTCATGGAGATGACATCTGCCCATTAAAAATATCCCTCATACTTATCCTTCTCCTCTGGGATTTCAAGACTGCAAGTCATTTTCAGGAGAGATGTAACCTTAGATCAAGTTATGTAAAAATATATCGCTTCCACCAAGTGAGATAATCACAGTGTGATGGAAGAATATTAAGCAACTGCCTTCTCATGGTATGCACAGGAATTTTCAGAGTTTTCCTCTAAGTGTCTTTGATTGTTATTTCATATTGTGACACCTGTAATTGTATATAGCAATCTAGATTTTAAAATTCTGACAAGGCTGCTATGGGTTCCACAGCACACATAAATCCATCACGGTGTCGGGATAGATTTTAAATTGATGGTACCACACCAAGCAGGGAAATAAAAGCACTAGCAGCTCTTATCCTTGTCGTCTAATAGCTGCAAATGATTGTATGAATCATTAGCTCAGAACCTGTAGTCCTACACATTTAGAACCATTTCTAGATTAATGCCCTTTTCATCTGTGATATGATATTAGAAGTTGGCTGCAAAGCAAGTATTTTCTAGAGGTATGCAACAGGAATGGCAGTTTACTGTTCATTTATTTCAGTATTTCTCTGATCCCCACGTGGTAAATGTCAGCAGCCGTGCAGCGTGGTGGGTCACTTCTCACCGACAGGAGCTCTGTCCTATCGGTGAGCTCTGAATGTTCAGCTGCTATTTTCTACCTGTTCATCTGCCAAAATGTGGTGAAATGTGGTTGCTCTGAGTAGGTTTTCACAGCTAGTGTTTACTACTGTTGGCATGCGTAGGGATATGCTTTAAATAGAAAATCAGTAAATGTGGGCTTTGCATTTGGATATCATAGAATGTCTTGTGTTGGAAGGGAGCTTAGGGATCATCCAATTCCCACCCTATGCTGTTGGCATGTTTGCTAAGGTCAGAGGTACAGAGCCCAGCTTTAGGAGCTTTGTGTGTATTTCCTTCCAGGTTCCTACTGCAAATAAAGGGTTGGACTGAGCATTTAGGAAGAGAAAATCAGTGTTTATTATATCTGCATTACATACTTTTTCCGTTACTTGGATAGAATTGCTGGATTTCTGCCTTCTGTCCTCCATAGGGTTTTCCATTTCTCATGTGGCTGCTCCAGGCCACCTATGTGGCTTTCTCATCCTTCCACTATCGCTGGGTTTGTGTCAATTGATGGATTGCTGTAAGCTGTATCTTGATGGCTTTAAACACAGCTCTCTAAGAGTAATTAATAATTACATGGAAGGAGCAAAGCAATTTAAGAAGTTACTTTAAAGTAAATGTCTTAACTCCCGTCTTTCAATTTGATGGGTATTTAATATTAATGATGCTGAAAACGTGAAAGAGAATTGGGAAGGCAGGCAGGACAGAGCTGGCATTTCAGCATTTTCTACTTCCCTACCATGCTCTGGGTAGAAGTCAGGTCTGCTGTCCTTAGCAGCAACTCCTCAGCTCTCTGTTGCAGAGCTGAGGTGGTCAGGTTCTTCACTCCACATACTTAAACAATGATGGCATGATGTCACATCTTTAACACGATGACAGAAAACATCTATGGGTCTGTTGCAACTTGCTTTCTTTATTGTGCTGCTGAATGCAGAAGGATCAGAGGTTAGCAACAACAACATGGTGTAAGTACCTGAAGGGCTGACACTCAAAAGGGATGCACTTTCTGTAATGATAAGTTCTTGGAAATCGTTGCACTTTTAATACTGCTACTGCTGCATTTAATTTGCTGCTTCTTCTGCAGTAGGGAGTAAATGATGTTAAATATATTCTCTTCTGTATCCCAGCTGAGAGACTGACAGCTATTTATACCTTATTTGAAGTGAAAGTTAGTTTCATAACTTTTTTTCCTCCCTTCTTTTCTGCTTTATTCTAAATTCACAGGCTCCAGTCTCCGGTTTACTGTACAAAAATAATAGCAGAGGGCTGTGCATTTTCCAGACGTGCCTGTAAATAAAATATGCAGGCATGCCTACATTTTCAAGTAACAGCCAGCATACAACATTTTCATACATTAATAGGTGCAAAAGTCAGATTCTGCTATCGGCATGTTAACACTGAACTTTTTAAGTAGGGAGACAGATAATTTCATATTTAGATGGTGTTGCCAGACACATTACTCAATCACTGCAGCGCAGACCTTGAACACACACAGCCTAACACTGATAGCTACCGAACATGCTGCGGAGGTTGCTGGAGAGTTATCTCCATCCTTCTATGCTCCTAGTTATTATTTTTTTTCTTTTAAAGATTCCAGAGGAATAATAATAATAATAATAATAATAAAGAGTAGATCTGCAAAAACAGCTATGGCTGTGTAAACTGGGCAGGCAGATGAGTGGAGCATCTGCTGGTGGAGGAGCACTCCTTCAGTCCAATGTGACCTACATCTTGCTGTAGGAGCAGGGAATGTGCTAAGCCAGTGTGTTCCCCCCTGTTTCTGAGGCTTTTGGGTGGCTTTTTTTTTTGCTTCTTTTGTGGCAAATCACCAGGGTATCTCATACAGTTTATGTTAGAATAATTTCAGGAGTGCTGCTGGGATTTCCAGCACTGAGGATCAGGCCTGCAGCCCTTGCAGGGTCAGCGGGGGGGGCTGCACACCTGAGTCAGCCCTCTCTGTCTGCTTGCCTGGATCAATTCCTCAGCACTGTGCTCCAACACGTCATGATATTCATCAATTCCCCTCCCCAAATAAGCAAGAAAATATTCCAGGAAGGTTTTTCTGTCATTACTGATGTTCATAATATAGTGAGATTGATGGATTGCACTAAAATCCTCACTATGGCAATGGCCCGTTTTGAAATGCATTGGAAAAGAAAGTGGCTTTAGTGCAAAGATATGCAAGAATATATAAAGGTGTCTTGGTAAAATATGTCGGATTTAGAAGGGGCACTGGAATCAGAGAATGGCTTTGGATGGAAGAGACCTTAAAGATCACCAAGTTCTAACACTCTTGCCTTAAAAGGAAGAAGCATGAATTTATACAAATGATGCAAAGTTATTAATTATCGGATGAAAACTTTCTTATGAGCTTATGAAAAGTGACATTTTTTCAGGTACATCTCTTGTAGTTCAATTTTTGCCATTTGTCACAAGAAATGTTGGCAGCCTTTGGGAATACCTCAGTGGTTCTCTAACACGCAAAAGCCTTTATGGCAAGGTAACAGCTAAAGGAATTGTCTGTAAATTTAAAAAAGGAGGCTACTTTGAAGTACTTATAGTGAACATCACACATGTAGACATTTTTCTAAAAGAAAAACTAGTTTTCTTATGGAATATGTATCTAAAATAGAGAACAGAACAAAGCATAAAAGTACATGAATATTTCCGTTATGCAGAGACAAATGTAACGTTCCCAGATATTATTCAGCTGCCTGTATTAATTAACACATTTCTGGAAAGTGTGCATATAACCATAAAGGTAAATCTCTATATGTTATCCATAAATGACCACAACTCTATGGTTTACCTTTGCTAAACCCATAGTGCAGAATGTTTTCTTTTACTGTAGATAAAATCGTGACTTTACAAAGATTGGAGACACAAATGCTAAATGCCAGCAAACAACACCCCCAAAAAGTAATCTGCTGCTTTAATCCTGGAAACATCATTTCAATGAGAAAACCATTTCTTTATCTTGAACATTTAGCACTGCTGTGGGGCATGGTCAACAAGATGAAACTCCCAGGGGCTTCCTTGGAAAAGGCCACATGAGGCTATCAAGTCATCCTGTACCCAAATCACAACAATCACAGCAAATCATACTCCTGAGTCCTGTATCAAAAACTTTAATTTCTATCTCCAAGATCACACCTGCCCTATCTTATTTTTTTTCCAAGAAGAGAGCAAGCTTTCTTACAAATCAATTTGCCTATACCAGCTTGTTTGGGAGGCCTGTAAGTTGTCAGAACTCTCCTAAATTCCAATATAAATTTATTCATGAACAATTTATAGCCTCTTAATCTTGTTTGTCAGCCTTTAAAGTTAAATAATTCTTCTCCTTCCCTGCTGTTTACTTCCAAATGTACCTATAAGGAATGATTGTATCCCTTCTCAGACTTCATTTTGCTGTTTCTAATTTCCTTCTCCTTAATCACCCAACCAAGACTTAGCTCTATTTCTCAAACTGAGGTATGCAGAACGGTACACAGTGTTCTGCCTTCTGTGCTGTGAGGGCTTTGGGTGACGGCTGGTCTCTGCCTTTGTGAGTTATCTATTGCTAAACTGTGCAGCTAAGGGGAATAGATCAGCGTTCACTCACATGGCTTTTTGTACCTTCGCTATAAAGAAATCTACCAGCAAATTAGGTTCAGAAAACTTATTTCATATTGGAGCCATCTGTTTGATGGCACTGGAGGTTACCTCATAATTGCTTGGGTTGGACTCAGGCCTCTACCTTCAAACATGCAAAAGCCTTTGTGAAGCCTGGTTTCTCTAACGAGTTTTATTATTAAGTGTTGAAGAAAGTGGCTTCTTCGCTGTAAAGATGTAGTTTTTAGGTTGAACATAACTGCTGTAAGACGATTTCAAGCAGGCTTTGATTTGCTATAAACAGAATAAAAACTCATGCGCTGTCCTCCCTAATTTCATCGCCCGTGGCGTAGGATAAGTTCTTCAGCATGTGCTAAGATCCATAAGCTCCCAGTTTCTCCTATATGCAGCTCATTTTGTAGTTTAGCCTTCTTTTTATAGCTTGCCTGGTTCATCACATTAATTTAAATTCCATTTTTTTGCTAATTGGGTGATCAGCCAACGTTCCCTCTAGTCCTTCTTTCGTCCTCTGGGATTTTTACCCAGCAGAAAGAAACTCATTGTATATGTTGTTCTGGGTGGTGTTAATGAACAGGTCTTAGAATCTTGGACATCGAATACAGTGCGTAATATCACAAATGCCAAAAAATAAATTAAAAAAAAAAAAAGCCAAAAAACCCCAGACTGATAAATCTCCTTCTGTGATCTCATTATGTGATCATTAGGTGACCTGCCAGCCAGACAGCCGGCCCTTCAACAGTCTTACTGTTTGCTGTCTGCTCCTGAAAGAGCAAAGGGATGAGAGACAGCACACTCTCTTCCCAGGTCTGCCTGCAGTGACCTGTCCAACCTCTCTGCCACCGTAGCTATACATTTGGTAAATTACAGTTATCTGTCCCCTGGCAGGGACTGAAGACCTTGGTTATTAAGAATTATAAAGAGCAAAGAAATATTATGGTCAGTCAGCAGAAGAGCCGAGATGATAACTCATGGTCTCCTTGCTCAGACCTCAGTGCTCTTTTCGTCGGAGTTGAGGGCATTGTGGCTCTGGGAGAAAAAGCATGATATTTCATCAATTTCTGCAGAAGTACATAGCAGAGCTGCAAAAATTCATGAGACTCCCCCAAGATATGTGACAGGTCCATATATAAGTGTCTTCACACCTCCCGCCCCATCTTTTAACCTCTGGCCCTGCATCTCCACGGCTCTGCTGTCCTAGATGATACAAGGGCAGGTGGCAGGGACTGCTGGAATAAAAGGGCTGTGGATGCACTCAGGGTCACCCATGGGATGGACACAGCTGAGAGAAGCACTGTAGAGACACAGCAGCATCATGTCCAGTAAGTGAGGTTCTTCTTTTCTCCACTAGAGCTGGGCAGAGGCTTTGGTTGGTATCCACACTAATACAGGTTGAAAAGACTTGTGAAATGTTACCTATCTTTTCCCAAATGATTAATTCTGCTTTGCTACACACGAAATCTGAGCCCTTATCATTCCTTATTGGGCTGATACATGCCACTTAATGCCCATCAGTGCCAGGTCTAAGGAGGTTGTGCTCCCAGACTACCTGAATGGCAGCATCACTTCCAGCACCAGGCCAGCATTTCCCTCTCCCTTGTCTTGGGCCGTCTGTTGTCCTTAATGTTTAGAAAGCAGCCAATTGGTTGCAATACCTTTGTAGTAGATCTCATGAGGAAATTGAGTCCATTCTTGATTATGTAATTCCCCACTTTAAACTGTCCTTATTTATAGCCAGTAGAAGATGTCACTGAGGTTGCTTTTGGAAACAGTAGCTTTCTGTTTTCTTTAAGAAAATCCTCAGAACCTCAAAGATAGAACCTCTGAGCTAGATATTTGAGAAGTGTGAAGCTTATATATATGTTTATAAGGGGTGTACAGAGGCTAATCAAGCTAGATTGAGGGAATGCAGACCTTGGTGAAATCACGCCTGGAAAGAGCTGGTGAGTTTTGGAGCTTGGAAACTGTACTTTTCCCATTTTTACCCATGCACCAAAGGAGAATTCCTGCTTTCAGGTGGGGCAGTAATAGCAGCAGATTTACTCTCCCCATCCCTCATCAGTGTGGTTCCTCAGGAGCACCTGCTTCTCCACAATACGCAGCAAACTTGATGGCTGAAGACATTAGAAGCCATCCCTTTTGCTATAGGTGCAGATTGGAGAGGTGTTAGGGAAACATCCAGGAGTTAGAGCAAAGGCAGGAACCCAGACATGAAGGTGAGGTATGTGAGGAAGGAGAATCACCTCCTTCCATCCTAGCTAAAATTCCTGGATTCTCTTGCTGGATTTCCTTGCTGGTGGTTCTCTTTTCTTCAGTGTGTCTAATGTGTGCAGGGTAAGAGAATGGCTGTTATATGTAAAGGTTATTTTAAACGTAATGTAGATTTCTTCCTTTTTTTTCTTCTTTTTTTTCTTCCCCTAGATGATAATTGCAGTCTCTTGCAAAAGCCAGGCTGGAATCAAGCACAGATGCTTGTAGATAAATGCACAATTTATACATCTGAAGGCCTCATTGTGGAACTGTGATTGGAGAGAATGTACAAAAAGGCATATATGCGTTAAGTGCTGAAGCCTTCAGTTGGAAAGCAGCCTTTGGAAATACTTTTTTGAAAGGACGTATCGACAGGCTGAGTTTTAAGCATAGTTGCATTGATTACACAGAATTATGGTCTCCTTTGGACTAAACTGTGCCTCTATTAGATGGATTTTTAGACAAGTGTTACGCGAATCTCAAAGAGCGACAACTGCTGCACCAGAGCACTTAGGGTTTTTCTTCCTATGATTATTGGCAGCTTCTCCTGAATATTGAAAGAGACATGCATTTTCTGCTTAAAACACTGGGATAAAAGACACTAGGTAGCAGGGGCTGGTGTGCCTGTAAGAACACATCCTGATAGCAGAGGAAAACGAGATCACCAAATAGAAACTATTCATCTTTAAACATTCCCACATGACCTGTATGCTGTCGTTATCTCTCTTTTGCTACCACCTATGTCTTCAGTCATACATCATGGCCAGCAAGGCTTAGTCAGTTTGTCTTAAAGCAATTCCCTACTTCTTTCTACAACACTTTATAGAGCTGCTGTAACAATTAAACCTTCACACGTAGGTTCTTTCCTCACACTTGCCTCTCATGTGGTTTTATAGCCCTCCCCATAACAGCTGTGCTTTTGCACGCAGTAGCTGCTGGCTGTGACACTGATTGTCATCATTTCACTGTCACCATGTGCTGCTTTACCTTTTGCTGGACGCAGCTGCTGCATCCGTTCTGTTTTGGTTGGGAAATGGTTGTTGGGTGGACTCTCTGGCTGGGATCGCTATTCGTATGGTACTTAGTATGTTCAAGCCCTGATCCCAAACCACAGCTTTTCATTTTTACTGCAAAACAAGTACATTGATCAAGTCAGACCAGCTGTTATAAAAATTTAAGATACCTTTTGACTGTCTTCCTCTATGCCAATGCCCTTCACTCATAGAGAATAAGGCCATCTATTTCTGTGCCCTTCAATTGCCCTCCAAGCTTTTTCCCACTCCTTGCTCCCGTTGAGGTTATTGCTATTTGTTTTGTGCCTGGGGCCGTGCATCATGGAATGGTCTCTCTCATACCAGTGCGTTGTAGTAGGCATGAGGTGTGGGGCAGCTTTCACCTGTCTCAGGAGACTCCCCAGGTACCACTCTGGAGTTCTCAACCCAACACTTCCCCATCTTTGGGAAGTCCCATGGAGAAGTCTCACGCATGAATAGCTGTGTGATGAATGGTTCTCAAATTAGTGATAATGGTAAAGGATTCCTTCCTCTCTGCACATCTCTGAGTGCCTAGTGCATGTTTTCCCCAGGGTTTTGAAGAATACTTCGCAGGCTACCATAATTTAAAAGCTTAGGTGAAATGGCTGGTGAGTTTAAAACTGATAGCATTGTCTCGTGTAATTTCTTTGTGCTTGTTAATGATCCCTCATCTCCTTCTGTTCATAATAGGTGTGTAGAACCGTAGTGAAAGTTGAGATACATAGAAAGGCTTTGACAAAAGCTAGTCTTCCGTGAAATAGAAACTCAACTTTAAGGAAAAATGACCCGCTAATAAATTACATTTCAAAATGTGTCTTCAAATAATGCATGGAGTCTGATTTACATAAAAACATGTCTGGGAGCCCTTAAGCTACAATTGCTCTGCTGTAAGCCAGGTTTTCATTCTGCAAGGCCAAAGAAGTGTCCCTGCTCCTGCAGTCTCACTGTAGAAAACAGATCATTGTGTACGTCCACAGTTCTGCTGGAATCTAATGGCACCAGGTTCCCTCAGATCTCTGCTCTGTCCAGGTGTCCATCCTTGTGCTGATTGGGCTCATTCTCTAGAAAACAGCAGTTATGAAATGCTGCAGAGCTGTAAAGTATGTTAGCTCTGGAAACATCATGTAAAGAAATCAAGAAAAAGAAATTATTCCCTTTGTTTTTCTTCATGATTTGCTCTGTGTGGGGGCAGGATGTTTACAGAGAAGGGAAGAACAGCAGTTTAAACCAGGAAATTCAGATGAAACCTTAAGTAAATTAGCATTCAGTCTTAGTATCAGGGATTTTTAATCCTTTAACCTAACATCTCCCCAAAACAGTCTTATGAGAAAAAGAGGAAAACAAAACAGAAGAGTGTATAATAGCAACTTACAGGCTTCCTCTAAGGTTAATTAATTGCAATTAATTGGAAAGTACTATAGCAATGAACAGTAGCTTTGAATTTGATAATGGGGAAGAGAAAGAAACAAGGAAAAACCCATATGGAACAATCCTGATCTTGCAGATGTTTTTTCCTCCCATCTCTGTAGGTTCGGTTTGCAAACCTAACTCAGACAATTTACAAATATAATTACAGTGGAGAATTAATTTAGTGGCTGTGCAGTATGGTGGAAAGAATAAAATGTTTTCATTAGGAAAGCTGAGGCCAGCAAACATATAAAGGACTCATCTGCACCCATGTGTTTCACCAAATTTTAAAGAAATTTGTCCCCTAATTTTGGTTCATTTCTATGTAGATTGAAATCAGCAGTAAACCATCAAACCCAGCAGATCTGTTTAGATTAAAATTGGTAGTAAAACCAATGGCAGTCCTTTTATTTTTTGTTTTTTTCAAAAGAGAATTTCTTTGGAAAATGAAGTGCTGGTTTGGGTCGCTCCCCAAGCGAAGGGTGTGTGTGGAGTCAGCAGGACTGGAGTTGCAGCTCTGCTCGGCCCCACAGTTGCACAGTGAAGCCCCCCAGTCTTCCCTGGCCCCAAACAAGTCTCACCGTGCAGAGGAATTCATTTCTCTTGCTTTCTCATCTACTGAAGTAATAGGGTCAGACCAGCGGGGAAAGCTAAAATTGCTTTCAAGTTTTCCAACTCCCTGTGAAGGCTGCTGTCTATATATGATGTGGTTACAGTTCCCAAACTGATGGATTTATTTTACCACTGTAGTTCTGAGTGCATGGAGCAAGGTTGCACGAGAGAAAAGTTTAGCAACGAAGATATCTGGAAAACCTAAAGCTAAAATAAGAGGATGTAAGTACATTTGGAGATGAACTATAGCTGATAATATTTGTTCATAACAGACTCATACTGTCATAATAAAGGATCCCTTGAGCCACCTCAGAGTCCTATTTCAAAATTTATTATGCTATTTAGCATATACAAGGTTAAGAAAATGGGTACCTTAGCCAGATGGCAGGGGAATTGTATCATCCTCCTGCTCTCTTCCCTAGTGCCAATAAATTCAGTGGCCAAGGCAGAGCACCAGATGCAGGATGCTGCCAGTGGTGGCATGGACTGCCTGCTCCCTGCAGACCTTTGGGTCTCTCTGCTTTGTGGATGAGCTCCAGGGATATGAGCTCCAGCGCAGCCCAAGTGGCTGAAGGAACACGAGAGCACAGCAGAGATGGGAGCTGAGGAAATGCCACTTCAACCATCCATTAAAGGGGAGAAGTATTAGCAGTGTCATGAGGTTGTTAGGAAATGAATTAGATAAAGAAGAAAAGTCATATTCAATTAAAACGTGCCCGTCTTCTCTTCTGGACAATGTGACACTGAGGCTATGCTTCACAGTTTGTAGATTTGTATAGAAATCGGTGCTAATAGTTCAATTTTGTGTAATTATCATGCAAGTAACATTGAAAATGAAGAATCTGGATTGATAGAGGAGGAGACGATGCTTCTATGAATAGTTAATACTCAGAGACAGATGGGGTGAAATTATATTTAGAGATTAAACTGACAGCAAAGAACCTCTGAGATCTAATGCTATCACTGACCCGGTGCCCCTGTCCATCATGAGGTGTCAGCAGGGCTCTCTGGGTTCGGGGTATTCTTTTTGATATCTTGTACATGAAGATAATACCTTGCTATCTCACTGGGGCTTTGTGACAATTCATGTCTGTATAACCCTTTGAAGCAGAGCTTGTAAAGTGCTAAGCATTATTAAGATGAGATGAGGAGAATCTCTTATCTGCAGCATCAAGTTCTTCAGGGATGGCGAAGGAGGCAGTGAGCTATTATCCACAGCACTCCTCTCCAGCCGAAGTTTGATCAGCCTTAGTATGATTCAACAAAACCCTGTTCAGCCATGGACAAATGGACATCTCTATTGTAAGTGATGAAATGGAAAGCTGGATAAAGGGAGAAATCACCCGACACCGCCTTTGATCATAATCTATCTGTACCTCAAAGGAGAACATAATAATACAAACATATTAGCTGGAATAAGTCGGTTTTGCCAAAAATAACTCATCCCTCTGTTCTGCCTGCACCAAACCATCAGGGACATACACAGGCAGTTGTTGTTTGGCTGCTGTCAGCACGGACGGGTGTTACTGTGCTGGTTGCAGGCTGCCAAGCAGCATGCTGTGGGATGGCGTTTTGGTGATGCCATCCCAGGTTGCAAATCCATGGACACACATTTGAAGTTTGTGCTTTGCTCTTTCAACATTCTGAGCTTTCTGGACATTGTTTCAAGGTCAAACCTCCTCTGAGGTTAATTAAACAGAAGCATCTCTTCTCACTCATCCTACCTGGTGCTCCTCCAGCACCTTCGTGCACAGGATTGGCCTTTGCAGCCCTAATGTCCTTTACCTAAAGGATACAGCGGTTTAGAAAACAAATAAGACTCTGAACTCTTCTGATCCATAAATCTTTGATAGATTATGGTGTTTTACTTTTCAGAAAGCTTTCTTTAAGTGAAAGACTGGGGAATAAATGCAGATTCATAAACTGTTATTCACTTGTTTTCCTTGTGGATCTGCAGCAATTTTCTGTGAGAGACAATGCTCGGTGAATATTAACACAGAAGTATTGGCTGCCCATTGCCACAGTACCACTTGCATTATCTGTTGTCACCAATGCCTTTGTTACTTCAGAAAAATAGCTTAATAAAAGATATCCATTTGCTAGAGGACATGAAATTGTACCACAACTTCTTATCTTGAATAATCATATGTACTTCAAAGAGCAACTGTGGTGATTGGAACTGAGTTTTTAGAGTATCCGTACTCCCTGAAGGACATACCTCAGCTTATTTTCATTAATAATAAATCATAACGTACTGGTTCTAGAAGGTTAACAAGAGCACAACAAGCATAACCTTCCCAGAATTTAAAGCTTTGGGTGACCATGGAACAATGTGTTTATATTCTCTGCTTATTTTAATCTGCTGTGGCCTCTGCACGGGATGGGAAAAGTAATGAATAATGTCTCAGTCCTCTGTCCTTTTTAAAATAAGACATCTTTCTGTTTCACTAACGATGGGCACACGCTCATATGTGAACTGCTTTTTCTTATAAGTCTTAGAGAACCATAAATCTCTGTGAGAGATGGTGTATCTGTGTCTCCTACCAGCATGGTACTCCAGGACCATTCTAATTGCATGCCTCAGGCTTTGCCATAAAGCCTTGTGATCCGCTCCACCTTCACTAAATAATCTTTCCAGGATAGATATGGTGCTCCTCACTATTGATGCATTGTTTTTTTCAATATGCACTTTGGAAATTTCAACAAACTATGCAAAATTGCATATCGTAGAAGCTCTTAAAAGTCAGATTTTGCCAACCACAGACTTGTCAGAGGTGGATTTTTAAGTCTAATGACAGAAGAGTAATGGTATCTTGAATCTCCCAGTGCTTTTTATTAATTGCTTGCAAATGCTGACTGCTGGCAACCTTTCCACAGTCAAAGCGTAATGGACTTGAGAGGTCAAACTTGCATTCCTGCAATGTAGCAATTTTTCACAATGCAGTCAGAATAATTGTGGAGGATGCTGATGTACCTCTGCCTCCCCTGAGTGGGTTGGGAGGTCTGCGGGAAGAGCAGCCCTCATCCAGGAGGATGCCAGGGTTGGTGAGGCTGTTGCTGCTGTCTCCCAGGTGAAGGGATGGTTTTCCCCAACCACTAGGTCACATCTGAGCTGCAAAACTCAGTCCTGCACAAGGACACAGCAACCATGACAGTGCTGGGAAGGCTTTTGGGTTTGAACTGTGAGGCTTTAGAGTTCAAGTGAGGGAGAAAACTAGGATGATACCTACTGCAGTCGTCTAAAACTGGATCCTTCAGTTACAGGATTGGAAGCTGAGCAGTCATGCTTATTTTCATACAACTACTTCAAAAGTTGCAGCAGATAAAGCAAATATATTCCACCTTTTACATTTTGGGGTGGAAGTAGTGTTTAAAGAAGAGTATGGTGTTATTAAAATAAGTCCTGTCTTACATTTATGCATTTATATGAGTTCTTTCAAATGGTGAATGATCACATCTGAAAAAGAACAATCAATAAACACTGTTTCTGATTTAATAGTAATATAAAATAATTGTATTAAATGTATTAGTAGAACTTACCTAGTGGGATATGGACATTTAAATTAGCTCTTGCCACTTTTTCATATGAATTTGCAGAGCTGCAGGAAAGAAAATAAAAATAAAGGCCCAATATCCCAATGCTTCTGTTTGTCTATAATTTGTCTCAATTGACCAACAGTCGTAGGTGATATTCATTCAAAATATATCAGTTCAAAACCAGAGCAGTTAAAAAAACAGAGCAGATGAATGGAGTTAAACTGCTAGCCTGTAGCTACACCAAATATATTGCCTGCCTTTTTCAGAACAAAAAGTAAAAGATACATTAAAGACAGGGAAGCATTGGTTTTCTACTCTGATGGATTAAAAATTGTTGGGAACACAACGAGATGGGAAAGAGCACGCCAAGCCTGTGGGAAAGCTTTGGCTTTACTTTGCCTCTTCTTCGTGAGTTAGTTTCCAAGTTTTCATCAGTTTTCATTATGCTAAGCTTGTTTTGTACATCACTGCTTTAATTCTTTCTTGCTGTTTAATTCTGCCTTGAAACGAGTATTGTCTCACCTATATAAACAAGGGAAATAAGCAGAACTGAAAAGGATGCATGCAGAGTAAGATACCTCCTTTGCCTTCCTTTCTCTCAGCTCGGAAGTCTTTTTATTTTTTTGTTTGTAGAGGAATGTGTTCAGGTTTTTGCATACGAAGTCTCATGAGTTTTTAAGAACTGCTAATGGGCAAGTTAAAAATAAAACAGCAACCATTAAGACTTCAGGGAGTATTCTGTCTGCAAAACTTGTTTCCAGCATCTCGTTTTATTCACTGGGAAGCTTAGGATATGGTTGGGATATAGTGAGTGCATTTGTTACAAAAAGCTGGTATTTATTTGTTGCCCTGTGCTGTGGATATTGAGATGAATGAGTAATCATAACTTCACATTAAAAGACATGGTGAGAACAATCAGCTTCAAGAAACAAAACTCTCATTTTCTTGCACGTGTCCTTAGCATGGGGGAAAAAAATGTAATTGAATTTCATTCTGTTAAAACCCCACTTTTTTCCCTAAGAACACTGGTGTCTGAGCCTTTGGCATGGAGCATTCTGTAGGGGACTTTGAAGTGCCCTGCAGACCATGGCAGAAGGCATTGTGGTGTCTCCTGCAGATGCAAGTGCACTATGGATTTATATAGGCAAGTGATATTCCTTGTGCTACTCTTTATGCCTTTGATCCTGCAAAATGGATCAGCGCAGGCCTGAGCATCTCACCTTGTCCCAGGTACCCAACCCTTAAACAAGCAAGGCTGACCTGAAATTGTAACTGTCTCATAAATAACAGAAACCTGTCAGAGTAATTATTTTTCTAAATATTGGAGAGTTTATTTTTCTCCCCTGAACACATAAAAGTTTTCAGAAAACGAGTAATCTAGTTTCCTTTATGACAGTAAATCAGCTCGTGCTCAAATTAACTTTGAGAAGGTCTGACTGACTGTTCCTAAGAGATCTCCTATTTTACCTCAAATATATACACGAATACAAGAATGACTTGTCCTTCTGTTTCTATTTAGATACAATCCAGGTAGGTTTCTAGATTAGACAGTGAAGTTATAATGCCAGCAGAGCAATGGAGATAAGCTCATTCAACCCAGCTAAAGTATTGTCATTTTCAATAACTTCTCTTACTCTACATGAAGAAAATTATGTTGAAGTATCAGAAAAATTAAGCAAAATTACAGTTGCATAATGAAGCTAAGCTCTTTATGGCTGGTAATAGAGGAATGGGAATTTAGAGTTTAGTAAAATCGTGGTGGCTCAGAAATGTTGTGACAGAAAGAGGGCAATGCAGATACCATAACAGAACTTTCCGTTCTATGACTTCAAGTATCCTGTGAGCAGATTGCAAGTTCTGGCACAATCTGCAGCAGCAAACATATCTATTTTTCAGTTTGCAATTATCAGAAAGATCAACGGTTCCTATTTTTATAGATTTTGTTGGGGGAATTTGGCCAAGTTGTTCAGAAGCTGATGCCCAAGTGTTTTTATAAATCGCATGCACATATGCACATCTAGTCCTGGGCATCCTTTGCTCAGTAAGCAGCCTCATCCAAATTCTGACTGATGAGAAGACCTTCTCCAGTAAGAAAGACCAATGTAATGCAGCATGCAGCATTTGTATGGTGATTCCTTCCGATTCCAAGTGGAACTGGAAGGCCTAAATGGAGGGAGTAATGTTGGGCAATGAGACGAACGTAAGTTTGATACTAGAAAAGATCTGTGGGCTGTGAGTTTGCCTTGTGCACGATGTTGAAAGACGATGGGGTGTGTTCTGAGTCATCGGTGTGCAGCAGCTCTTTCATATACAAAGGGGAAAATGAAAACAAATGAGAACATCCTTCAGAGGTGATATTTCTTCATCAACTTCACTGGCTGCATGAAGCGAGAAAGGGATTCTGAGATATATTCACGGGACAGCAAGAGCTTTGACACCAATCTTACATAGGCTGTGCTGATTTTAATGCTGCAAGTGTAAAGGAAGACATGTACTTATATAGTTCTCTATTTTTTTTTTTAATTAGAGATTCACTTTACTAATAAGCAAAACAGATGCATGGGAAAAGGTGTCCTGTAATGAATGTAGAAGTCTGTTATACATAACCTAGCAGAGCATTTGAAATGCTGTTTGGCTTTCCCTTTGTGTATTCTTGGCTCCTCAATGTCAGGCATTTTTGTACTAACAAAACAAAGCAAGCTCTTCCGTATCGCCTTGTTTCCTTGGAATGTAAGAGACAAGCAGTGTGACTGAAGGTTTTATATTTCTTACTTTTCCCTTAGCCTGTTACTAGATGAAGCATGGTTTTAACAGTCTGGAGAACGCTTGGATTTGCACTGGTTATGACCAGTCCCCATCCCATCCACTGGGCCTGCAACTGTTCCATTTATCCCTGTCCTTTTTTCTACAAGCGTTACAGAGATGACCTAGAAACTGTCTTATCCTCCCTCCAAGCAGAAGGAACAATCAGTTACCATAAGCATAAAGAGCACAGATGGTTCAGTTCTTAACAACTTGAGAACTTTTATTTTTGATTTCATTTGGGCTAATGACAAAAAAGACAATTAACCTTTCATCACGAAAAGCTTTTCCCTAAATAGCTGTAGCACAGATAAAGTTCAGGATGAGTAGGAAGAGGAAATCTGCTTTACCTCTTTTGGGCCAAAAACCACATGTATTCCTTCTAGTGCCTGATTTAGTGGTTGGGAACCCTGCCCATGTCGGTGGGTTGGAACAGGATGGGCTTTGAGGTCCCTTCCAACCCAAACCATCGTGTGATTCTATGAATGCCATTGCAGTCAATGCCCGTCTTTCTTCATGAGCTGTAGGCTCTAGGTGGGCATAACTTTTGGGAACGTGCTGTGGGGATTTTTGCAAGGCATGGAGTGTTACACATTACCCTGCCCTGATCAAAATGCTGAAGTACCACAGTGCTGGTTGTCATTGCTCTTTGATTTCCTTCCTTGTGTTGGTGCAAACAATATTTGCTGCTTCTCAAAAACAAGCTTCCTGTAGGAAATCTAAAGCTCTGCCTTGAATTTCTGCTGAGTTTAAAATAATTTGGCAACGAATCACCCTGGGGCTGGCAATGCAATCTCTACCCCTGTCATTCCTGTGGTTCCATTTTTTCCATGCCTCTGTCTGATCTCTGGCTGCAACTGCTCCCAGGGAACTCTTCTGGAGGGTAAACTGTGGGCTCAGCTCAGCCTCTGCCTGGTACATAAACAAAGGTACCAGAAGTACATCAGTGGGAAAAAAGTAGGAACGCTGATATAAATACCATCCAAATATGTCAAGATATTTAGGAAATAGATTATTTCAGAGCAAAGACAGCTAAGCCCTGTGTTATGCAGATAAGAACTGCTGCTTGCACTGAACCCGCCTCAAAGCATGTGGATTGGGAAAGTTTTGTCTAATGGGGAAAAAAGCTGAAGCAATCAGTGCTACAAAGTGCTGACTGGAAGAATAAACATTAAAGAGAGAAACCAGACCAGAAGGCAAAAGCAATCAGATTTGTAAAAGAGAGCAGATTCTGATTTTATCTTATGGAAATAAATGCAATAAAAGCTTTCTAACTGGAGTTGTATAGAGTTGCAAATTTTTTTATGCAATAGGATAGAAATTGATGCCAGTGGTTGTTTTTAATATTTTATGGAAATGCTTCAGCAAATAAATTGAAGTGTTTTTTTATTTGCAAACAGAAGGTAAATGGGAGAAATGAAGCTTTTTTTTTTTTTTTCCAAATATATTTTTTTCTATTAGATAACTTCACTCTATGGTTGCACAGTATTTGCAGATTGTCTTTTCAGATACCATTCTTAAATGGTATAACGTGCTGTGCTTGTCACAGAAAGTCCAAGGCTGGAAGTGGGCCAGGCCAGAAGCCCCTCACCCTTTTCCCTATGTGCTGGGCTTTGTTGCCACCCAAACTCATCCTAGAAGTCACCAAGAGGAGCCATACCCACAGTGGGGCAATCAGTCTGAGTAATGGCCACGTCTTGTCCTGGTGTTGCTAACATAAAACCCATGGAATAATAAGAATGATGGTGAAAGAGCACGTGCAGACATATACAGCTTTTCCTTTGAAAAGTGAGGGAGCCAGCACAATGCATTACAGCAGTCATTTCCTCTTATCTGATAGGGGAGGGGGAAATTAACCCAACTAAAAATAGTCAGGGCATTTTGCCCTATGGTCTCTCTTCATCCTATGGATCAATATGTCCTGAGCTTGCATCCCATACATAAATAGCTTTCATAGGCCAGATGACCTTGCTAAGGAGTAGACGGATCCTTAATCAACAGACGCATGGTACAGTAGTGTGAAGAGGGTGGAGGCCAATGTAGTTTATAAATAACTGAATTCAATTAAATTCAAACCAAAATAAATCAGAGAATACTCTCCTAAAACCCCAGCTAGGACTTAATGGTGATGGAGAACATCTTAGTGTCACAGGAAAACCTTGATGATAGTAACAGCGTTTTACCACAACTGAGCAGCACTTCTATTCAGTGATTATTGTCCTTTTTTTTTCTTTTCTTTCTTTCTTTTTTTTTTTTTTCCCAGGGGGGAGTGGGGAATATCCATTTTTTTCCTAATTTTCCTCTGGTCGTCANTTTTTTTTTCTTTTCTTTCTTTCTTTTTTTTTTTTTCCCAAGGGGAGCAGTGGAAATATCCCTTTCTTTCCTAATTTGCCTCTGGCTGCAACCTTATATTTCTGTAATATGAAGTATGAAATGCCTTTTTTTATTTTAATGGAGAAGGAAGGTTTGCACAGTTTTTAGCCTTAAAGTAAGTAATAATTGAGGACATGGCTTTCTTTTTGGACAGTTGCAGTTCCTTCATCAGTAAAGTACTGGGCACAATGTGCCAGATGAGTCATCAGAGAAACATTTAGACTTACCTGCATGATTTCCTACTTTGATCATTTGATTGTATGCTAGGAGAATTGTATTTATTTCCAATGCTAAAAAGAAGAGGGTTATTTATTTAGGGATCGTGTTTCTAAAATGCACACTGAAGCCTAAATTAATATAAATAATAACATTATTTCAATTTCGTCAATAACTTAATTCCAGAGGCTCATGAGGATGGCACTTCTTGTGTGCAACATGCAGAGTGCACTTCCTGCAGGAAAAAAAAAAAAGGCTTTTTGCATTTTTCCTTCTTTTGCAATGGGACACCAAGGTGACACAGCCAGCAACGAGGCGAGTAAAAAGCATTTAGAGTGGAGAAGGCTTGAGTGCAATAAATACAAAAACTATGCCACAAGTAATTTCAGACACACTCAGTTCTAAATTGTATCTTGATTATGACAGGGTTGCTTTGTGAGAAAATGGTACTGACTGAAAGAGGATGATACACTTCACATATTCAGGATGAACCAAAGCATTCTGCAGAAATGGTCAATGAATACACAGCTCCGTGAGTGCTCCCAACATCCAGTCCTGCTCCGGGTTGTTCTGATTTCCATGCTGCTGGCGAGTCACTGGCTCTTTGTGATTCACGGTGCATGAGTCAGGCTGCCTGGGGAAAGAGGGGCTGGTAATTAACTCAGGACACGAGAACAACCAAGCTCAGTCCAGTCTGATGGGCCTTCTGTCATGCTTGATATATTTGATTTTTGCCTTGATTAATATCAGCTTTTATTAAAACTTCCATTTACAAATTTCACATAAGTTTTTAGTAATGTTCAAGTTAAAGGGGTGAGAGATTAGAATTAGTTGAAATCCTTCCTGTCCCGAGTTATTCTGTTGACAGGAGAGTCACAAAGCTGAGGAAACATCCATGGAAGCAGAAAATGCAGATTGCTCAGCACGCATCAAGTCCTGACACAAGCTGGGTTTTAATTTATTTAAAGCTTGTGATATTGTAATGAATTCAAGGTTTGCTTGGCTTTGAGGTGGAAATGGTACGTATATATCAGGGAGCAGTAGGATGTAACGTTCATCCTGTTAACCTCACTGAGCCATCAGGGATAATGCCCACAATAAAACCCCTGCTGGTTTCCCTTTACCCTTTGAAAGCAACAGCACAGTTCTCTGGGGTAGAACCAAACCCTTGTAATACTGGAAGAGTCCATTCTGCAGGTGAAACAACAGCTCTCTGATGTCAGTCATATCATGTCTTTTCATTCAGGTGAATCACAAGTTCGGATGAGGACAGGTTGAGCCATTTAAACGTCATAGCAATATAAATTATTGATAGAAATCCCTTCTGGAATGGGGTGAATTGCAATTGCCATGTTTAAACTGAGCATTGAAAAGGCAGCTGATGGTTAAGTTTTGTGAGATGGTGATCACTGGTAATAGTCACTAGTAATAATTTTATTTAAATTTCAACAATGTCCGGAGACTTCAATTAAGCTCAGAACCAGCAGAGAAGCCTGCACATGCACATGACAAGAGACCTCCACAGCTTCTCAGGGCAGGAGATAAGAATTGTTATTATTCTATTTTAGAGATTTAGAGAGATCAAGCAATTTGGGAAATGGCTCCTGGGAAATCTAAGGCAGAGATTTGAGCTGCTATTGGTAAGCGAAGAAATCCAGTCAGTACTTCAATCACTCTGGTTTAGCTCCTGTGCTTTTTAAAGCCATGCTTTGTGCCTTTGCTTCTTGGAAGTATTTGGTGTGAGACTTCAACTCATGAAACCCTGCTGTTAAAATTCTTTCACATCTTATTTCTTGTGGATGCAAAATTCCATAGGTATGAATATATCATAACCACTTTTCAAAGATAACTTCCTCTTATTTAATATCCCTGCATTACAGCTTCTCCTCCAGTGTTAGTTTTGAGTTTAGTACATCAATTCTGAATTTGTCTGCCCTCAGCCCATACAAGCAGAATTGGAAAATAATAAATATAGTATTAAATTATGCGTAACACTGTAGTATGTTAACTGCTTTCATGCTGAACGAGTAAAAGGGAGAAAAACAATCTGGATCTAAACAAGCACAGCACTTTTACGTTAGAGAGGACACTGGACCACACTGTACTCATTAGGTATAGCAGCCTCAGTGAGAAACACAAGCCATCCTCTAATGGTGAGGCTGAATGTATCAGCTGATTTGTAAAATGTAAATGTTTCATGAGTTGTGGCTTTTAAAGCTGATTTTGATTAATGAAATTCAGTCTGCTTATTCCTTCAGCAGTCAGCCTACAAGAATCTAACCTGCTAATTAGCTTGCTTAGGTAAAGTATTAGATCTGTCATTTGTTGAAACATACTGAAAAGAACAGCATCTCAGACCTGCTTAGGAAGGTAGGTGAAGGAGGAAACAAAATTTTCTAGGGCGAGTGACCCAGTTAGAAAAGCACAGTAAATCATATAAAATATAAATATATATGAAATTATATAAAATTCTGCTAATTGTTTTTCTAAGGCTTTTTAGTTCTAAACATAACGACTATTTCAATCTCATATCTGAAATTTTTAAGTAGAGGAAAAAAAAATGTCATCTTTATACCTCGCACAGTGTGAAGTCAGGGGAGGGTATGAATCTTCTGTTCAGTTTAGTGCTCTTTGAGGTGGATGAGTTCTGAAAGTCCGAGGATATTTCCTTGTTTATCATTTTCATTTGCATCTGTGGCACAGACGCCTTAGTTTGGTCAGTTATGAATGTTGCATGCTACAACATTTGTAGATTGGGAGATAATGTGCTGGAGAAGACCCATCTAATGGAAGACAGTAACGGAAATGTTACCCCGTGGTGACATTGGTTTTGATGCTGATGATTTTCTCAAGGGATAAGCATTGAAAATGATTTGATGGATGTTGTTAGTTCTGCTTTTTCCTTTCCATTGAGGACTTTATTTATTAATTTATTTATTCTTGACTTTACTATTCTACTGAAACAAATTCTAGTTTCTAAATGTGGTGAGCTCCAACAGAGTTTCTCACAGGATTACAGGACGTATGCACAAGACTTCAAACTGCAGGTGATTAATAGCTGTGCCTGAGCTGAATAACCATTCTTATGCCATATTTTTAGCTGTCCTGATGAATAAAAGCAATGTGAGACAGAATAGCATCATATTGCAGAATCACAGAATTGTAAGGGCTGGAAGGGACCTCTAGAGATCATCAAATCCAACCGCCCTGCCCAAGCTGTTAAAATAATTCTGAAGGATTGTATTTCATCCCATATTTATTCGGCCACTAATGATGAGTAATTGTCCTCCTATTTCAGTCTATCACTCTTTGCATAACTCATCTGTAGTTATGTTCACTTCCTATACTGACTGCTTCTATTGAGAGCCAGTAACATTCCCAAGGCAAGTTCTGGAGTGATAGCAATGTTTCCTAAAGCCTTGGTGAAGTTGTTCCTTCCTGGTCTTCCAAATTAAAGTCTTCACTGGATACAAGTTGTCCAAATGTAAAAGCACAGCTTAGTCTGCTAAGTCCCTGCATCTGAGTGGCAGCAGAGGGGAGGCTCCAGTCATTCATGAACTGTGAGAATTTGTCTGTCAAGAAATTTCACTCATTCCATTTTGCATCATCTCAAAAATCATCCAAAAATTTTTTTTTTTTTTTTTTGAAACATATCTTTATTCTATGTTAATGTTTCCTTTCTTTCAGATGTATTTCAGGTGTACTTTTTTTTTCTTCTGACTTCCCATTTCCCATTAGTTCTCACAATAACATACTTTGATAGTACCTATAGGTAGCACCAGCATCAACCTTGTAGTAGATTGGCTGTTTCACTGAGGAAATGCATTAATTTTTCCTGAAAGAAAAGGAATTAGGGGGGAAATATATATATATATATAATATTTCTGCAGTAATCTCAAATTATCTGCTTCGATGCACAGGTAGACAATGCATCAGAGCAGTCACAGGTGTATCTGTTTTCTCTTCTTTCAGATTTTTTCCAGTATTACACATCTCGATCATTTCTTCCAGTGAGAAACTCCCCCTCCCCCCCATAAAAAATAAAAACCAGGCAAAATCCCTCGATTTCTCCAGTTTGTGATTTGATATGTAAACACCATTTCATCCTGAAACTGTGCTATTCTACATATTATTAATTTCAGTCTTTCCTCAATCCTACTTAGGACGACTTTGGTAAAGATTCTCTGGCTGTTATTCAACACACTTATCCTGCTAATATTTGCATGATTATCCCATTCTCTCACTTTTGGATGCGAATTAGGATTTATTCTTCCACTGCTCTGGAACCTTCTCACCCTTTCAAATATCCCAGGAGGATCTTTCATAATTCAGTTACTGTTCCACTGCAGCTCTAGCTGTGAAAGCTCAAGCAAAGCTGCTTAGCAAATAAGTGAGCTCACTTTAGAAAAAATTGCTAGATTCACCAGGCTTTTATGTTTGACATATCAGTACCACATGTCGTTTTACTGGGGTTTCCAATTGCTTCGCTCTCTTGTAGCATCTGCATCAGCAAAAATGAGTTGTCAACCAAAAAGTGACATAAGCTGTGTATCTTGCCCTGCGCTTTCTATCGATGTATTTGTGAAGTCTTTTAGCACGTTCCTTTTTTATTTCCTGTGAGATGCTTTTAGCACTTATCCTGTTTAATACCCTCTGCGTATTCAGAACACAACAACTGTACATCAGAGAAGGTTTATAACTAAGCCCAACGAGTGAAATGTTGCCATCTTTCTGCAGTACAGTAGCAAATCCCTGCAGCAGGACTGTGCCTGGAAGTCACTAGTGGGGGGGAGAAATTCTGCTCTTACTCTCAGCTTTCCACAACGATATTGTAAAGCCTTTGGCAATTGTCCCAGTGACCTGCAGCATTTTGGCTCTTCGTGTGGTCATACAGCACAGCTGATGCTGCCTGTAGTATAGATATCTTCCGATGCAGATGCAAAAGTGAAGGAATCCCAAGTATATCTGTGGAAGCATGGAGAAATTAAGGTCAGTGTAAAAATGGAATCCTAGCCATGGTGTCTCAGTTGGTGGAGGGCCCATTGCAAACGTAGAAATGGAAAAGCAGTGAGAGGTCATAATTAGTTCACGTTGCTGGTTCATCACTAAATTTGCTAACCACATTCATCATCGGGATACATTTATTTTAAAATATGGACAAATGCTTTTTGCTGTGACGCTGTTAGACCATTTACAAAAGTCAGAATGGCTGTACATTCTGTTAATGTGTTACTGGAATAAAATCATGCTGCACATTTAGTGCTGGATTACATGGAGAGCAGCCAATACTTGTAGCATTGATTACAAGGTCTGTGCCTAAGTAGTTCTCTTCCTGATTTATGAGCAATGCATTATCATTCATTGAGTGACAGAGTAAGCTACTAGATTTGTTAATTGGGCAGTAAACCACATTTTCATTCTCACGTTACAGCATTTTTCATTGAAAAGAGACATATCTAACATTTAATGAAATCTTTAAACAAATAAATGAATGCAGAAGTGTTGAATGGAGGGCTTTTGCTTGTTTCAGCAGAAAGGAGTAGCGTATAGTGTATTTATTAATTAGTCTGGCAAAACATAATTAAAGGACTGTAAACTCTGAGGAAGTTAACCAGCCTTGTAATAAATACCAATTGATGAGAACAGGAGGTCAGGTAGTATTCAGTGAAGAGATAACACGTATGCAGATCCTCATTTTTAGTGCAGGACAATATTAGTAAGTTATCATCATGACAAATACAGCTGACCTTGCAGATCCAAAGGTGGCAGATTGCGGTGTTTTCACAAGTTTGTGTAGTTTTTTATCTCCTAGTAACTGTATGTCATTTACATATTTTACTACACCGAACATCTTAAAGAGATTCCCTGATGACTGTTGTCAGAGAAAAGTCATTACAGTGTAGTTCCTGGAAGGCTGTTGTTTTTATGACTGTGCCCAGTGTCTTTATGGGAAGCTCTGAAGCTACATGAAGGATTTTGCTGTAGGAATTTGATGCTGAAAACACATTTGAGTTATTTTGCAGTGTTTACAGAAACACTTGGGTCTAAGTTCTAGAACTAGTGTGGCTTCTGCCGACCTCAGTCTGAGGTGCATTGGTATAAAAAAAGCAGAATATTCTTCATTAGGGATTTTCTTCATTAGTTTACCAGCAGATATCTGCTCATTAATTATGTGATGGCTTGTGCAACAGCAGGACCTTGCTCATCACATAGGACTGCTTTCCTAATCTCCAACGTGGCCCACCTGGTGCAGGTCTGTGCCGTTCCCTCAGCCTTGGTGTCTGTCACCAAAGAGCAGAGCTCACTCTGAGGCACTGCACCACCATGAGGCTTTCTTTAGCCTCTCTGCTTTGTACCCCTCGTCATCTTCATAGCCCTCCTCCTCTTCCAAATAGTTTTACATCCTTCTGATACTACAGTGCTCCAAACTGCACCCAGTGATCAATGGTGTCAATACAGAAGATCAAGGAAACAGCCAACGAATAGAGGATCTAGGAGCAGATTTGATCCAAAATATGTGAAGGAACTGGAAGTTTGTTGCTGTGTCATCCTTCCTTGTAGTTGGAAAGCATAAAGCCTCCTTACATGACTTCAGCTTTTGCGCTGAAATAATAAGGACAGGGTAGGTCCTCTTCAGCTGCAGCGTATCGAAAATCATTTGAGCTTGTTTGAGCCTCATCAGCTAAGCCTGCAAAATCAAAAGCACTCAGCTCAGTTAGGGATAAATCTGACAAGAGCTGAACTCACTGGGTAAAGATCTCATTCAGTCACAAAGTGAAGTATTAGGGAATTTAGCATCAGATCTTAAATTTGAAGAAGTTTGAAAACTGAAGAGTAAAGATGCTGATAGCAAAACCAATCTCCAGCTGGCATTGCTTGCAGACAGCCAGGAGAAACCCACACTGACTTCAGCTTCACATTTCAACTCTGTGCTTTTTAGGTTGGAAAAGACCTGGAAGATCATCCAGTCCATCCATCAACCATTCATGCCGTAAAACCACACAGACCTGAGGAAAAATTCCCCAAGAGAAACCACTGGTACAACCCAACTGGGATCTCTGCCCTGTAAATTCACCATGAGCCTAGGACAGTAGCATTGTATCCATCTCTGCTATTAGGAGTTTAGTTGTAGTTGCTGCAGATCACTGTTTGGCCCCACTCATTTTCTATCAATGTAATTGATGGTGTGCTCATCTCTCCTTCCCAGCAATTTTGTGTAATCATGTGTAACACCCATTCAGAGCAGTGGCTTTCTTTGTGAAATTTGTGTGATGAGACAGACTTCATGCAAGCTGTACAAAATTACCGCTTATGGAACTGCACAATCTTTTCTAGGATACCATAAAGTGTCATTATTTACCCTAGAAAGAGAATGCCTAAACAGATCGGTCTCTCATCAGATGCCATTGCTCAGGGATCTGAAAAATGTGAAGTTGCCTGAGATTAAATCATCCATATGCCTGAAACGGCATATGAAATTAGTTTCTTGAGCTATTTTTATGTTTTTCTAGCTTACAGCTAAATCATGTATTATGGTGAATCATTAACTACTGACTTTTATAGCTAATCCTTATATAGCCAGTTTTTAGCTCAGATGATATTTTTGAAATACAAATTTTCATAGGCTACAAACATGCATCAAACAGTGCAATTATCTCGTTTCCACATGTCTTCAAGTTCAATCTTTCTCTGGTGAAAATACAGACTCTGACCTTTAGTTATTGCGTGCTTTCTACTGTTCTTTGACTCCTTTGTTGACCTCACCTTCATGGGGAGTGATTTTCCCATCATTTGGTAGAGATGCACAATTCAATTCCTGATACACATAAAATCCCAGCTGATTTGCTACACGGACCCAAAATAGCCTACATCTGCAATAGCAAGCACTCCACATTCACTCCCTGTCACCAGGGAGGGGACAAATCAGTTCAAGCTGATTCCAGTCAGGATGAGATTTGGAGATACATTCCTGTTTGCTTGCTACATTTCAATTGAAAACAAGTCAGACCTTTCAACTTCAGTGTAGGTTCCCCTGCAATTTCTTTGTACAGAAACGTGGATAATCAAATCTTTTTCTTACCAGAGATGATACAATTTTATGCTTTGGTTTATTCTAAGGCATTCGATCTGTAGTTCTCCTGAGTCCTGATGAGCCCTTCTGAAATTTAATAAGGCAGTGGATAACGTCCTGATGAGAGTTTTCTGAAGGGAAATGAAAAAAAAAAAGGTTAAAAATGAAAGAAACTCATCCAACAAGAGCTGCTCCATGAAACCTGGGGCTCCTAGATGTTTTAACACCTGATGGCAGTGATGAAGTGTGGATAAAACTGAAACTGTAAATAGACAAGTATGTGGGTTAAGCTACATCCGTGTATAAACTGAGAGTGTGGGGAACTGCCTAAGTCAAGGCATTAGGTCCATGGGATACAGGATCTGCTTGTGCTGCCAGCTGGGGAGGTGAAAGGCTGGAGATGGAGCCTCCTGCTGAGAGCTCTTCTTCTGCACTGAAATGTTTAGTGAAAGAAAATAAGAAGGTAGTGATAGAGCGCTGGAGGGACAAGATCCAGGTAGATTGCATCTTCCCCCACGTGTAAACCACATATCCCCTCAGCCCATGGTTATCTTGCAAAATCCTGACATCCAAAGGTTTTAAAGAACTGTTGCTCCAAATGTAATGTCTCCTATTTATTTCCATCTCAACTTCTACTGCCATCCTACCAACAAACGCATCCGACAGTGTGGGCCAATATCATAAATTAAAAGGCATTACTTTTGGAGCAGCCCTCCTGCTTTGGGACCAGCTCACTTCTGATGGATATCCGTATCCTGCTTAAATTTCTCTTTTTAATCTACTTTCCAGACAGAAAAGGATCAATACACATATGCTGACGTACAGCCGGTTTTTATCAGGTTTTTATCGCTCCTTACTCAAGGATCTCTCAGCAATAATCTCAACTTAGTTTATTCTACACTGTATTAAGAAATGCTTCACAATGTTTTACTTCTAACAGCAGCAAAAAGGCTCTGTGGCAGTTCAGATAGCTGCACTTTCATATTGAATGACTTGATTTAGATTGACAAATGGAGACGCTAAACTTCAGCGGTCTGAAATGAAATTACTTGTTTCAAATTTTCAAGGAAATGGCATAAAATCAAACTCTACTTAAACTTTATTTACCTGGAAACTTTACAAGCAGAGCTTTCAGCTGAGTTTCTACAGTTTGCCTACCCCTTTAGGATTAACCTACATCTGTATATGGGCAATAACTCCTTCGTGATGTGGGCTCCCACATGGTGTCTGGGGAACCCGGGTATAGATGCAACTGACCTGTAAAAACCCTGTAAAACAAAGAAGGAGAAGATTTATCTGGGGCAGTGGTTGGATGTGGCCAGGAGCTGACCAACTGGTGCTGCAGGGAGGGAATACTGAAAGTGAGGACAGGATTTTTTCCAAGCAGCTAATGATAAGACAAGAAGTAATGGCCTTAGGTTGTGCCAGGGGAGGTTTAGGTTGGATATTGGGCAAAAATTCTTCTCAGACAGATTGGTCAAGTATTGGAACAGGCTGAAATTCAGGTGGTGGAATCACCCCATGATGGGGATGGGTTGACAGTTGGACTTGAAGATCTTAGTGGTCTCTTCCAGCCTTAATGATTCTATGATCCTGTGATTGCTCCTGCTCTAGGGATCCAGCTGAGAGACGCTCAGGGCTTGCTGGGCCACTTCACAAAAGAGCTGTGCCCCAAACTGTGAAAAATTATCTTGTGTTGAAGTTCTATGTTTTAATCCTGATGGAAAAAGAATGGTTAGAGTTTAATTTAAAGATAAACATCGCCATAAGCACTTGTTGTACCTGGTAAGGGTGAGGCAGGCGATTTGTCCTCATCCATGGATGCAGCAGGCAGGCTGGTGCTGTGCTGCAGTAGCCTGTGGGTAATGATGCTTTCAGTGAGAGAATGGAACATTTTTGAGTTTTTCACAGCTCTCCTTTTTGTTCTTTGTGAATCGGAAAACAATTTGACTTCTAAAGCTCTCTGATGCAACACTAGGATGGGCAGCACACTCCGAATGCGTTTTCTCACGGGGAGGGGAGGGAGATGAGAGTAAATTTGTAAATAAACAGAAGATTTATTCACAGGAGTTGGTGCCTTTCCTGCAAACTAAAGGCATCCTTTTAATAAACACCACCCATCCCCCTGCAGCCTCGGGGTGTGCACCCACAGGGACAAACACGGGGAGCATGTTCCCGCTGCCTTGGATCCCTCACAAGTGTTCCTGTGTGTGCCTTCCGCGGGAACTGAAGTCTCATTTTGTGCTCCCATGAATTTAAATCCAGGTCACAGCGATGTTAAATAGCAAATGACACATTTACTGTGCCACCCAGCTGCCTTCGGTTATGCAGCAGGAATGCTTTCTGAGCAGGGACAGTATGCCAATATTAACTTATATACAGGTTGTTTTGTTGTGGATGCTAATGTTTGTAAAAAAAAAAAAAAAAAAAAAGGGAAGGAAAGGGAGGGGGGGGGCTG